>FXXK01000131.1:86322-148393 GCA_900184695.1 Betula pendula | reverse complement strand
GAAGTGAAATAAAATAGCCTTGGTGTTAAAGTATATTTATACTTTAATACTTGAAATAACCATGAGAGAATGATTATTTTTTAAATTGAGGGAATAACTATTCATCTCAATTAAGAGAAATAACTTTTTTTCAATTTAAAGAATAACCATTCCCTTGTGGCCATGAGAATGACTATTATAAGGCTAATTCATTACACTTTTTCTATTCTTAATAAAGACTATTTCAAGGAATAGTCATTTCACGTACCAAACATAACCCGAGTCTTTTTCCTAGGTCTATATAAGCACCATAACACGATTTCTCATAGACCTAGAGGCCATAATTTTGTGAGCTAAGAGAGACCTTGCATATACCTATGATATCTATTGTTCATCTGTCTTATAGTTTATTATAAACCACGTACATGTTCTAAAACCTTTAGCCACAAAAGTTTCGCATTACAAAGGAGATCAAGTAGAAGATTGGCTAGAGTTCTAGAGCTACTCCGGTAGAAAACAAATATGTCGTTTGTTTCGATACAAGCCAGGTTTTTACTTCAAAGGTTTTGTGAGTATGAACTGATTGCATTATTAATCTTATATAGTGGATTGATTTCCGAGGTTTGATTACCTCGGAGTTGTTTTACCTTTGAGGTGTTCTTTAAAAGGTTTTCATTTCATCACCAAATTATTGTGTTTGATAATTTTACTATTTTGTTTATTTTGGTGATTGTTGTATGGTTGTTAAATTTTTTAATGGTTGAATATTTATGAAAACACGTATTCATCCTCCTTTAGGTGTTGTTTGGGGTTGATTGGGAAGTTTCAATTGATATCAAAGCTTGGTTCACTCTCTTATGCTTAATCTCCTGAGTGTAATCCCTGACCCCAATCAATTATGCTTATTGGAAGGTTCGCATGAGAGCGTTCCTTAAATCCCTAGATGAAAACAAGTTTGGGTCTCAATTGAAAAGGGTTGGACAAGACCTACTACCAATATAGACTTGTGGTCTATGGATGACCTTAATGCTTGTAATTGGAAGAACAAGGGGTTGAATGCCATATTCGTGGCTGTTTCACCTGAAAATTCAAATGAATTTGATGTGTAATATTGCGAAGGAGGCATGGGAGATTTTAGAAGTCACACACAAAGGCACAAAAATTGAAACACTCTAAACTTTGGTTGTTGATTTATAAGTTTGAAGAAATCAAAATGAAAGAGGACGAGTCTTTTGATGAGTTCTATGCCAAATTGAATGATATTGTGAACTCAAGTTTCAACCTTAGTTAGAAAATTCCTGAATCAAGGATTGTAAGAAAAATCATAAGGTCTCTATTTGAAAGGTTCAAACTTAAGGTCACTGCAATTGAAGAAATCAAGGACCTTGACTCTATCAAGATTGATAAGCTCGTAGGTTCTCTTTAAACTTATGAACTCTCACTGCCTCAACCCAAGAAGGGTAAGTCTATTGCTTTAAAAACAGTCAAGGTAGAGGGGCCTTGCCTTATTTGCAAAACAGTTCATGATTTTTTTAAGACCAAGGAAGAGCAATTCAATAAACAAATCCTTTAAAGGTTCTGAAAAATCTAAGGGTGATTCTAATGGAGTCTCCCAAGGTAAGAAAGACAAGGGAAGAAAAGATAAGAACTCCATGGCATCAAGTGCCATGAGTGTTCGGGCTATGGTTATATTTCGGCTGAGTGTTCGAATTACATAGAAATCCAAGGGTAAGGCCATGAATGTTACCTTGAGTAATAAGTCTTTTTTTGAGGACTATGATGATTTCGTCAATGAGAGTGGGAATTACTTTGCCTTTACCACTTCCATTGGGAGCAGCTATGAGTCTAGTGTATATACCACATTGGAGTCATTTGAGGATGATTCTAAGGAAGAAGATGGCTTGCAAGTTGCGTATAACAAGCTTTTTGAGGAATGTACTAAATTGAAAGAGTTGAACAAAAAGACCTTTAAAAATTTGAATGAAGTTGATTTGTAAAAAGAAAACTTGCTTGCTAAGTTGGATGAAAGTTCGAGTATTGCTTGGTTGATAGACTCATTTGGAGACTCGATCGAATGAGATTATGCACTGCATAAAATCAAGTCTTCCAGTATTGCTCGGCCGGAAGGTTAGTTCGGTATGTGATCGAATGAGGAGGTTGCATTAAACATACAATATTACTTGGTCGCAAACTCAGTTGGAAAGGCGTCTAAATGAACTCAAGATCGCAAAGAACCAGTGTTGCTCGGTTACTAGCTTGGTCGATAGTTGTCCGAACGGTTGCCAGAAGAAATGTTTGAAACCCTAGCTGCATCCGAACAAACAGACTTACTCGTTCGAACACCGCCTTTGAAAACAGTCTTTTCAATGTTTTAATTGCCTTCAAACACTATAATGCTCGATTTCTCATAGACCTAGAGGCCTTAATTTTGTAAGTTAAGAGACACCTTTCATATACCTATGCCTTCTATTGTTCATCTCTCTTAGAGTTTATTGTAAACCACATACATGTTCTAAAACCTTTAGCCATCGGCGTTCCGCGTTGTAGACGAGATCAAGTAGAAGATTGGCCAGAGTTCTGGAGCTACTGCGGTAGCAAACAAATGATTTGTTTGTTTGGATACAAGTCAAGTTTTTATTGCAAGTGTTTGTTAGTATGAACTTATTGTATTTTTAATCTTCTATAATGAATTGATTTCTTGGGTTTGATTGCCTCGAAGTGATTTTACCCTTAGGAATTATTCAAAGGGTTTTCACTTCATTATCAAATTGCCGTCAAATCGCTGTGTTTGATAGTTTTACTATTTTGTTTTTTTTGGTGATTGTTGTGTGGTTTCCAAATTTTTATTTGGTTGAATAATTTGAAAAACACCTATTCACACCTTCTAGGTGTTGTTTGGGGTCGATTGAGAAATTTCAACAATTAAACTCAAACCATTGCCCAGTGTAGTGCCCCATAGGGATGATCTCAACATTGGACCTACCCAGTTTAACACCCTTTTCCCCTTGGAGGGTTAGCGTTCAAGGTCCTTTGAAGACCTGAACCCAATTTTGAGGTGCAATTTCCAATAGGCTGTTGCCATTCAACCCTATATAATCTGTAATCTTTAACCAGGACTAATGATTTGACATTTCTCCCTAGGCTTTTTTGAATTTCACACTTTAAACTTACATGCATTGACCTTGTCTCTGTGCAGGTGGGAGCTTAACAGTCCAGATTTTTGGATCTTCTCCCATAAGGTGCAGTGAAGATGAAGAAATAAGTGAGAATGGTGATCAACTATTTGTTTCGGATAACCAAAATGGTGATTCTACGTCTCCGGTCATTGTCAGTTCAAGAAAAGATGCTCCTGCTCGACTAAAGAAGCCTCGTCGCTTGTAACTTCTTTCTCTAACTCCTCCCATTCCCATAAATTCTAATCTTTATAGGCTTTCTTGTAATTACTCATTCATAAAGCAGCCCATTTTTGAATACCAGCTGTAGGCCCGAAAACTATCAGCCTTAAATGTATAGATATACGGGAAAACTCGCATATACGTACGTTGAGAGTAGAAAACTATACACTCTTTAGTATAATCTTCCCACTCATATATCAAGAGTTAGAAAATTGCACGTTGCATGTAAACTTGGTCAGAGAGTTTTAAAATGAACTTATTTGAGTTCTATGATTCTTAATATTCTAGTTTAGATAAAGGAAAGGTATGTTAATTGTAATTTTTTAGGAAAAAGTAAAATTGAGCAATCTTGGAATGACCATAATTTGAAGGTTTAGATGCCCATATTAAAGTAGAAGGGCCAATTGAAAATATATATTGGCATTTAATATCTTCTCTCAAACTCAATAATGCTAGCACTCCATTCAAGTTGAAATCTGTACCGGCATTTGCTCACAATTCACAAAAGAATTGCATTCCCCTCCTTTTCATGGAATATTATAATCTCAATTTCATTGTCACGATTTAAAGTTGGTGCATTTAACAGTTTGGCATCAGTTATCAATTGAAATAAAGATGATCTTATTCCTTGTGTTTTTGCCTCAATTATGGATGCATTGGCTCAACGACCAACTTAACCATACTCAAGATTGGCAGATTTCTTCCGTTATCTTAGGATTCCATTGACTCTATTCCAGCATCTTTCTATTGAGAGGTTAGGAAGGTCAACAGAAGTGCAAATTTCTGCACCTATTATGTGGCCTAATAGGCCGCATCTAGATTATTTACTGGTTGTATTCCCATTTATCCTTCTCCCTCTTATCGCTAATAGTACTAGCAGCTGCTTTACTTCTTATTTTAAACTACTTTTTGTTTTTTTATTCAAGTTAACTCCACAATAGCTTTTGTTATTCTTTCCTTATACTATGTAGATAATCTTTAAATTAAATTCTTGGAAAAAGAGAGAGAAAAGAGAAATTATTTAAATATTGTTTAAAATAAATGATAGACGAAAAGAGAGAAAAGAAAAATCTTTTTATATTAAAATAATATTAAAGAAATCAAAAGTGCTATCATAAATTAAGGTAGTACTTTTGCTTCTCTTAAGTCTGTTTCGAGTGATATTTTAAGAGTTTTTCTACATTTAAGAAAAATAATAAGATTTAAAGAAGTTTTTACTAGTGCTCTAAACAAATTTTTTCACTTTGATAATTTTCCTTCGGAGTTGGGACCGATGGATAAGTAATCTTTTGTTGTGCTTTGCATTAATCCTAGGTTGTGTTGTTGCCGCATCGATGACTTAAAGGGTGCTCATAATGACAGTTCTTCTCTTCTTTCCATAAACATCAACATTTAAATAGATGTTTGTAAATTGGGAAAAAAAAAAAATAGATGTTTGTAAAATTGTTATTGATTTCGATATAAACTCGTCATGAAACAACACAAATTCTGCGATTTGAGTAATTCTAACTCTCATTCTAGACGAATCATACACATCAACACCAATCCTTGAAACATAAACTTCTTCTCAGTATGCTTCTTATGCTAAAATTACACTATACCATTTTAAGTTTGTGACTTGGGAGATATTTAGCTCCTCTTTGGAATTCCCTGAATTTAATTGAAATTCATTTAATCCAATTCATGTGTTTGTTACCAAAATTAATTGAACTCGAATTCAATTCATATGTTTGGAAAGTATTAAATTGGTCTTATTACCAATTGATTTGAGTTGGTCAACAAATGACCAAATTGCATCAAATTGGTCTGATTACAAATTGATTACATGTCGGATAAGAGCCTTGTTACCTATTACCAAAGATATTATTATTATTATTGTCATATTCCAACCCCAAATATTATATGCTAACACTTAAGAGCATGAATTGAATCGTGAATTCTAATTTCAGTTCATTAATTCACCTTAATGAATCGAGTTGAATTCCAATTCTAGTTCCAATTCATTTCATCTTAGTTAAATGAATTGAATTCAAATTTAGGTTATTCATGAATTAGCCGGTCATAAGTTGAGTGTCAGCAAAGGAAGCATAAATGTGTGCGCACAACTCCTTTTCTACTGTGCAAGACAACAACAGGTTGCATACATACAAAACCTACAATTGTTATTCATTTATTTATTTTCTTCATGAAAGTTTAGGAGGCAAGATTCCTACTCCCTATCGAAGAAAGTCATTTTTGTGGAAATTAAAGAATGTATGTGAACATCTTTTTTTAACTAGTGTTATCTTTCTTCTTCAATTAAAGATTCAAGTATGATCTTATACAACCTCTCCGAACACNATTTTTTTTTTTGAGACATGGGTGCAAGATTTGGTGATGACTTTCAAAGAAAAAGACAAAAGGCTTTGGCAAAAAACGAAACAGGCGTATTGCCGATCATTGCGAAAATTATTACTATTTACTAAAATATTATTTCTTGTTTATATCTCAGTGAAGTCGACGTCGAACTAACGGAGAGGTGAGGATCGCAATTGAGATTTTGAAATTGTCAGGGACTGGAGTGAACTGTTTATGCAACGAAATCCAAAGATAATGCCAAATTACTTTTTTTTTTTTTTTTTTAATATGAATCTCATTTCATTTCATTGAAAATATCAAGAGGAGCAAATTGCTCTAATAAAATAATATCATAAATATAAAATGATTTTTTTTTTTATTCAGACCTGATCTATGATATGTTTGGCTGTTAATTTAATTAAACCGTGAGCAGCAGAATTGACATATCTCCTAACGTGACCAATTTGCCAACTAATTAACAGATTAAGTATTCTTCGGATGTACCCTGCAAGATGTCCATATCTACTCCAAATTAGAGTGTTGGAATTTATTGCTTTCACAACTTCAAGTGAATCACCTTCCAATGCCAAAATACTAAGAAGCATTGAAGATGATTTTTATTTATTTATTTTTTTATGGTTCAAATCAAATTTTTCAAGTTTAGTGGTGTGTATATATAACGACTAAACTTTAGCGCTACATTTGATTAATGAAGTTGATTTGACAGAGGCATGTGTATGTGTGTTGTCACATGACTCACATCATTTAAAAGTTTAAAAAACTGACAATATATTTGAAAAAATGTGGTACTATATATACTATTAAATGCAACTAAACAAAATCTTGATCATAAAATACATTATTTCCATTTACAGAAATTTTTCTTCCAGTTATGGATCACGGATAGCAGATCCCCCGCTAACTCGAGCGAACATTCACTTGAAATGAAGAAAATCCTATTCCATTATTGAGTTGGTTTTTAAGAATACATTTATTTCTGTCAATTTTGTTGTTAATGATCATTTAATATTAATCATTCGACCCACTTATTATTGACTATCATTTAATTTTGGGAATAGGATCCTTTCCAATATTTCAAGTGAAATGGAGAGGATTCAGTTCATGGTCAAGATTCTGTTTTGTTGTATCTAAAAGTGTATATTTTGCCACATGATTGAAAATTTTAAATATCGTGACGACATATTCACCATATTGCAACATATACACCATTAGATATGTGAAATCAAATTTGGACTATTAAATGAATCCACTTAAAATATTTAACATAAAAAGCCACTTAAAGTAGCCGATGTAAAATGATTCTTATCAAACCTTTTTAGTTAGTTATTACCCAAATAGTGGTTCTCTCTTCATTAGTATCCCTCCATTTGAAAAAAAAAAAAAAAAACAATGCAAAACACTTAATTGCATGATAAATTGATCCAAATAATCACGTAATTTGCCACTATACACTTCTATAAATAAGCTAGGGGAATCCAAATCATCTTATTTAATCTGTGCTTAACTTTCAGTTGATTAGCTACTTCGTTTGCGCTCGGAAAATATGGCGCTAAAGGGTAAGTTGGAGACTGAAATAGAAATCAAGGCAGATCCTCAGAAGTTCTACGACATCTTTAAGAAACAAGCCACCAAATTCCCAACGCCACTCCTGACCATATACAGGGAGTTGAGTTGCATGAAGGTGATTGGGAGACGGATGGCTCTGTCAAGCAATGGAAATATACTGTGGGTAAGCCAATTACACCACTCTACTAATTAATTTGGACAACACTGAATTCCCAGTTCTTGTTCTTTATTTTTGTCAAAGACTTGCTTAGAATTACGTTGGAAAATAGAGTTTTTGTTTATAGAAAAAGTTTCATTTTTAAGCTTTTTTTCAAAACTCAGTTTTAAGCTTCTTTAGAGAAAAATGTATAAGAAAAAAAAAAAAAGGTTTTTTTAAGTTTTTAACGGAATAGAGCCATTTTTGCTTAGCAGTTAGCATAGCTTTTCATGTAATAAAAGCACTTTTTAATCTTTTAACACAATTCCAAACAGGTTTTAAAGGGTTTCTACACTGAATTAGGGCACAAAAGCAGCGCTAACTCGAAAGAGGCTACGCCAGCACCATGTATTTGAAGAAAACTAAAAGCATGTTAATATCGTACGTACATGATATTCTTTGACAGCCATTATTAGACATTGTAAGTGTCTTTGATGTCCATATATATATATATGTATAATATTCTTGTGAAACTGAAGTTAATGTCCTTAATTAATTGTTTCCTTGTGAAAACCATAGAGGGGAATGCCGAGGTTGTCAAAGAGAAGGTTGAATTTGATGATGCAAGCAAGACTGTAACTCTTGTCGATGTTGAAGGAGATGTCATGAAGAGTTACAAGACCTTTAAGGGCATCTTTAAGGTTACTCCCAAGGCTTATGGCAGCTTCGTGACATTGACTATTGAATACGAGAAACTGAGAGCTGATGTGGCAGAACCAAATAAGTACTTCAATACGATGCTTAACATCGCTGAGGATGTTGATGCGCATCTTGTGAAGGCATAATATTATAAAAATGATGTGTCCTGATGATCTACTCATTCTGTGTTCAAATTAATTTGTGTAATAAGTTTTTATGGTGTGTAAGACTATGAAGAAAGTTCTTATGGTTTTTATGTATATGAAATTAGAATATATATATTCAACATAATTTTTCTTTTCTCTTCTCTTTTCTATCTTAATTTTGCTGCTATTTTTTGTTTCATAGATAGACATCACATATATATAGGAATAACTTATTTTCTTCTAAAACTACATGCAGAAGGGTTGGTGATAGGAATTGAATAAGATAACGTTGAGTTGGAATATAATTTCAATTCATTAGGATTATTTTTCTTTCATTGTTTATCTTTATCTTATTAATATTGTTATTAGTTTTCAATTACGTTGTTATCTTATAAGCTTAGTTAGTATTATTTAAGATATGTAAGATGATAGAAGAAGTCATTGAGAATTGTAATCATAAACTTAGTTAGTATTATTTAAGAGATGTAAGACGATAGAAAGTCATTGAGAATTGTAGTCAGATGTAGTGGTTTGTCTCCAGCCCAAATTAGATTCACTTGTGGTTTGTCTTCAACCCTAATTGGAGTTCATTATCAATATAATTTCTATTTATTTTCATTTACTCATCTACTTCCCTTTTATTAGTTGAAAGTACCCATCAATTTGTGACATGAAATGGGATTTGAGTAACTCCTTTTGGGTAGGAGAGACTACAATTCTCCACTTAGGGTAGAAGAATACCACAATTTACTAATATTTTTCTCTACTTCTCATTGACAACCAAATGGTTTTTAAATAGAAATACAATAATAAGATGACACCTAAATCGATAAGAACTCATAATTAATCGTAATCTTAATTTCAAATAACCTAATCTTAATTTCAAATAAACTAATCCTAATTGAAATAATCTAATCCTTATAAGTTGGAATGCACCCCTTTAAAAGGACCCTATCCTCAAGGTCCAGCAAAATAAAATTGAAAATTGAAGCTATAAAAAAACACAAATGGAGGAGGTCCCATGTGCTACATTGATAGGGCCATCTTCACTGCTTTGGTGACAACAAATGGTGGAGCTGGGACTTTTGGCTCAGCAGTTTTCTCTGGATCCTCCATGTTCGCTGATGGAGCCATGCTCCTCATCCTCTTCCTTGGCGGCCTTTCACCTAGTAGGTTCCCTTCCACCTCCGCATGCATCATGTGCGGCTGGTGGTAGTGCTGTGGTGGTTTTCTTGATCTGCAATTTTTGATGGAAAGAAAGGGGTTCTGTGGGTATGGGTTCGGGAGGTATGATTTGTGACGTGCAAGTTCTATGAATTTTGTTTTGTGGGTTTGAGGTTGTACGTAGAGGGACTAGTGGGTTGTTGTGATGGGTTGTTTGCTGGTAGGGTTTGTTCTGTGGAAAGGCAGAGGTTCTGTTTGTAGGTAGCAGAGGCTCTGGGTTGATGGTGGTGTTGTTGTAATGTCAGAGTGGGTTGGGTGTGGTACGTCAGGCGCTGAATTGATGGTGGATGTTGCCATGTGTGAGAGTTGTGGATTGACGGCGAACTGGGTTATCTCATGCGATGGAGTCTGCACCAAATTTTGCTGGTTTTGCTTTGAAGGCTTTCCTTGAGTTATGGATGTGTTTTGCAGAATTTCTTTCAACATACTATCCAAGCACTGCAGCGTTGTATCATAAATCCTTTGGGATAGCTTCTGTATTTCTTCTTTGATCTCTTTCATGTCAGCTTCTAATTTTGTAATCCGAGCTTCGTCTGTAGCCATAATGGTTGCAGTGGTGGGCAAATGGCTCTAATACCAATTTGATAGGTACTCGAGTTGGGTTGTGACGTCAAATGGGATTTGAGTAGCTTATTTTGGATAGGAGAAACTACAATTCTCCACTTAGAGCCAAATGGACACCTAAATTGATAAGAACTCATAATTAATCATAATCTTAATTTCAAATAAACTAATCTTAATTTCAAAAAATCTAATCCTTATGAGTTGGAATTGCATGCATTCCAACTCATGGTTATCTTATTCCTATCAATTGGTACTTACTGCTGAGATTTTCTAGGAGAATTAAGGTCGATGTAGATGAGAATATGAGGATAATCTTGTAGCTATGGAAGGACATATGGTTGATTATTACAAGAATGATCATGTTAGATATGTAATTTATATCAAGTAACAACAACAGTAGTTGATAATTAATATAACATTATTGAATCTAAAATCTGATGACGAAGAGATTTCTGACTTTACATTATTTCTTCCTCAGTTAGAAACAGAAAAAGGAATATTGTAGACCACTCCTTGATATTCACATCTTGTGTTGTGCTTTTCCCCGCCCTCTCTCTCACTTAAAAAAAAAAAAAAATCAAATATTCTTGCTAAATGAAATTTTTAGTAGTTTAGAGATTTTCTTCTTCTATATTTAGCTTTCTACACGCACGCTCGTGCACACACCCACAACAAAACTGAAAGAATGGTGTGGTTTCTTCTAAATGAGCTAGAATGTACTTGTGACATTGTGATACCAATAAGAATATATTAACATAATCATAGGAGATTTTATCGAATGTTTTTTTTTTTTTTGGTTTGTGTTTCTATGGTTTCTTATGATTGAGTTTCCCTTATGCATCTCCCACTTGGGTTCAACACAAGAACTGAACAAAGCCATATATCCTTAAAACCCCCAAAAGAAAAAGGGGAAAAAAAGGGGAATGCTGCATTATACCATATGGATCCTAAAAGCCTGATTATTACATCTGTAATGCTAGCTCCTCCTATCAAAAAACAACACAAATTCTGCGATTTGAGTAATTCTAACTCTCATTCTAGACGAATCATACACATCAACACCAATCCTTGAAACATAAACTTCTTCTCAGTATGCTTCTTATGCTAAAATTACACTATACCATTTGAAGTTTGTGACTTGGGAGATATTTAGCTCCTTTTTGGACTTCCATGAATTTAATTGAAATTCATTTAATCCAATTCATGTGTTTGTTACCAAAATTAATTGAACTCGAATTCAATTCATATGTTTGGAAAGTATTAAATTGGTCTTATTACCAATTGATTTGAGTTGGTCAACAAATGACCAAATTGCATCAAATTGGTCTGATTACAAATTGATTACATGTTGGATAAGAGCCTTGTTACCTATTACCAAAGATATTATTATTATTATTGTCATATTCCAGCCCCAAATATTATATGCTAACACTTAAGAGCATGAATTAAATCGTGAATTCTAATTTCAGTTCATTAATTCTCCTTAATGAATCGAGTTGAATTCCAATTCCAGTTCCAATTCATTTCATCTTAGTTAAATGAATTGAATTCAAATTTAGGTTATTCATGAATTAGCCGGTCATAAGTTGAGTGTCAGCAAAGGAAGCATAAATGTAGGGGTGTGCAAGTTGACCGCCTACCGCGTACCGACCGTGTACCGACCAAGTTTCGACCGTCTTCGACCGCCTACCGCTCACTGGCGGTCGGTAGGCGGAAGAAAAAAATTTCTTCCGACATTTGTCAGTCGGTAGGCGAAAATGGTTTTGTACCGACCGCCTACCGACTTTAACCGACATTTACATTCTTATAATCAATATAATTGGAAATGAGAAAAATTCACATTTTGAGAAATCTAATCATATTGTGTCACATCACTTTGTAAGAGTTTTTTTGTAAAAAATTTTTAAAGTATTTTATGATGTCATGATGAAAATGTAAATGACCGACCAAATAGGTTTGTGAATGTTGATTATGAGAATGTAAATTTGAAACATGTTTTTATATTTGAAAATGATCATATTAGAAACCCTATTTTCGACCCAAAAAACGCATAGGCTGCAAGGCCATAACCTAAAAATTGGCCCAAAAAGTGCATGGGTCACCCTAGCCGAACCAGAAAAAGTCGGTAATGTCGGTAGGCGAAACAAGCCCACATGCGGTAAAGTCGGTACAATTTTCGACTTTACTGACTGTGATTTGGCGAAAGGCGAAAATGCTATTTTCGACACCGACTTAACCGACGAACACCCCTACATAAATGTGTGCAACTCCTTTTCTACTGTGCAAGACAACAACAGGTTGCATACATACAAAACCTACAATTGTTATTCATTTATTTATTTTCTTCATGAAAGTTTAGGAGGCAAGATTCCTACTCCTTATCGAAGAAAGTCATTTTGTGGAAATTAAAGAATGTATGTGAACATCTTTTTTTAACTAGTGTTACCTTTCTTCTTCAATTAAAGATTCAAGTATGATCTTATACAACCTCTCAGACATTGAAATACACTTAGCCCTTCGAGTAGGCACACAATAAAACCAAATCATGGGACTTTCCAGCTCTCAATTAAGCTTGAAAAGTCGTATATCTAGAATAGAGCCCTGTGCCTCCGAAAAATTGTGTATCTAATCCAATGCCTCTAGCCGCTTTTTTGTTGGTTTTTTGGCTGATCCCCAAGTCTAATATCTAAAGATGGGCACCTCGCCTTGAGCAAGATATTGTGCCCTGTGTCAAAGCAAATATCTAAAAATAGTATCATGTATTAGGTTAATTAGACATTCCATTGACTTCAAACTTTAAAAGAGCATAATTTGGTTTAATAATTGTTAGGTTTTATGTTGGCTAATTTGGTGTTCAAAACATTTTGGTGTAAGAAAAAATTTGATAGGCTAAGTTATGTACTTAGGCTAGTTTTAAACTTGTAAGTTTTGTTGAAGAATCGAGGCATTTGTTTGCTAGCTTCGGTTAGTATTGGTCCGAACGCGATGCTCAAGTAAAGTTCCATTGCTTCTTGGTTGGAAGATGTGTTTGAAGACTCGACCGAATGCGATGCTCAAGCAATGTTACAGTACTGTTCAGTATCTAGCTTGTTTGCTGTGGGTTTGGAAGAAAGACTTAATGAAAGTTCCAATACTGCTCGGCTTATAGACTCGTTCGGAAACGCGATCGAACAAGTTTATTTAGTGCATAAAATCAAGTCTACAAGTATTGCTTAGTGAGAAGGTTCATTCGTATGTGATTGAACAAGGAAGTTTCATTCAAGATACGATATTACTCGGCCGCAAATTGGTTGGAAAGGTGTTCGAACAAAATAAAGATCACATAGAGGTAGTGTTTCTCGGTCGATAGATCGGTCGGTACTAGTTTGAATGGCCGCCGGGAGAATTTGTGAAACCCTAGCTGCGTTCGAATGGATCGACTTGTCCGAACGCTTCATTTGAAAACAGTTTTTTCATTGTTGTAATTACCTTAAAACACTGAGTCTTTTCCCTGGGTCTATATAAACACCATAACACACGATTTCTCATATATATAGAGGCCATAATTTTGTGAGTTATGAGAGACCTTTCATATACCTCTGACTTTTATTGTTCATCGCTCTTACAATTTATTGTAAACCACGTACATGTTCTAAAACCTTCAGCCACAGGAGTTTCACATTGCAGAGGTGATCAAGCACAAAATTGCTTAGAGTTCTGGAGTTACTCCAGTAGAAAACAAAGATGTTGTTTATTCATATACAAGTCAAGTTTCTATGGCAAAAGTTTTGTGAGTATGAACTGATTGTATTATTAATCTTCTATAGTAGATTGCTTTCCAGGGTTTGGTTACCTCAAAGTCGTTTTACTTTTGAGGAGTTCTTTAAAGGGCTTCCACTTCGTTACCAAATTGTTGTGTTTTATAATTCTACTATTTTGTTTATTTTGGTGATTGTTGTATGGTTGTTAAATTTTTAATTGGTTGCAACGTCCTCCCACGCATTTTTTTTTTTTAAATTTTAAATATAAGACAAACTAGATAAAAAGACTAATAGTTATGTGTTGTGTAAATATCCACCTAAATAAATAGACAAATAATTGTATGTTTTAGTAAGTGCACAAGATCAAAACGATAGTTTAGACGGCAAATACGAAATCATTCCCACAAGGATTGGTAAATTGTGTTTAAAGAGAATTTCCTAAAGCAAATATCTTGAGTGAAATAAAACATAATTGCAATGGAATGAAACAAATAATAGAATTGAAATAATAAGTAAATAGGGTAAGGCTCCAATATCCACTACTAATTATACTCTTTTCAGGAAACGATATGTACAAATGCTACAAATTATATTGCGATGCTTACTGCTTGCCAGCCACAAGGGCATGAGTGTATATTCCTAAAGCTATTCATTTCCCTAAGCAACGAGATTAGGCATGAGTGTATACTCTAACTCTTTTCTTTCTTGAAGGATATAGTATGTGTGTATACTAAGTTGTTCTTCAAGAAAACATAAATCTATGAAAATCGGCAAACACACTCAGGCTAGAACATGGTATCTATTCCAGTTGTCTTTATATTGATTAATCCAAGAACTTATGATGGAGTTCTTTCGTCACTCTAATATGCCAGGACTTAGTTATCCAAATTGAAATATATAACAAATCCATACTACATGCATATGATGATCAAGCACATTCATGCGAGTAATACAAGAAAACCAGAAATAATCAATTAAGAATCACAAATAGTTGTAGTAACGCAAATCCAACCTTAAAAAAATATGATTAGGATTTCAATCGAGCCCCAACAAAAGTATTTAACTACAACTAATTCAGACTTAAACTATATACTATAGAAAATAAAGAAATGAAGAAAGAAAAACCAAAACCGTTCTTGATCTAGCCTGCGATTCCTTTCCCAAAGCTTGTCTCCCTGTTTTGGACAACTTAAGGGTGTATTTATAGAGTTTTAGAGTAACCATAGTCAATTTTGTGCAGCCTACAACTCCAAATTCGAGTTAGAGTTGGATTAGGATTTTTCCAAAACGAGTCTGCCGACTTCATTGTGCTTCAACGCACGATTGTGCTCGAGCTCATTTATTCAGCTTTTCACTAAAATGTCTTTTAAGCTTGGAACTTGATGGAATTGATTTCTTTTTTTAAAAAACCTGAAATTACATGGAAATACATAATATCATACTATAACGAAACTAAAGGGTTAACATATGTGAATTAAGGAGCTTAAATGTGAGAAATTCAGCACTTATTATTATGAAAACACATATTCATCCTCCTTTGAGTGGTGTTTGAGGTCGATTGAAAAGTTTCAATTGATATCAAAGCTTGGTTCACTCTCTTACGCTTAATCTCTTGAGTGTGATCCATGACCTTAGTTGTCATGGGTCAAGCTCAATCTTTAACTATTCCTCCATATTTTGTTGGAAACAATTATGCTTATTGGAAGGTTTGCATGAGAGCGTTCCTTAAATCCATAGGTGAAAAGGAGTTTGGGTCGCAATTGAAAAGGGTTGGACAAGACCCACTACCCATATAGACTTGTAATTGGAACAATAAGGGGTTGAATACTATATTTGTGGCCGTTTCGCCTAAAGAATTCAAACGAATTTTGATGTGTAAAATTGCCAAGGAGGCATGAGAGATTTTAGAAGTTACACACAAAGACACAAAAATTGAGAAATTCTAAACTTTGGC
Organism: Betula pendula; assembly: GCA_900184695.1. Taxonomy (NCBI): domain Eukaryota; kingdom Viridiplantae; phylum Streptophyta; class Magnoliopsida; order Fagales; family Betulaceae; genus Betula; species Betula pendula. The sequence goes on along the minus strand of FXXK01000131.1, from coordinate 132,632 downwards.
TGTTGATTTATAAGTTTGAAGAAATCAAAATGAAAAAGGATGAGTCTTTTGATGATTTTTACGCCAAATTGAATGATATTGTGAACTTAAGTTTCAACCTTAGTGAGAAAATTCATGAATCAAGGATTGTAAGAAAAATCATGAGGTCTCTACTTGAAAGGTTGAAACTTAAGGTCACTGCTATAGAAGACATCAAGGACCTTGACTCTGTCAAGATTGATGAGCTCGTAGGTTCTCTTTAAACTTATGAACCTCAACCCAAGAACGGTAAGTCTATTGCTTTAAAAACAATAAAGGTAGACGCCAATGGTTCCTCTGATGAGGATTCATTGAATGATATGAGGGCTTTGCCTTATTTTTCAAAATAGGTCATGAATTTTTTCAAACCAAGGAAGAGCAATTCAAGAAACAAATTCTCCAAAGGTTGGCTGATTCTAATAAAGTCTCCCAAGGTTAGAAAGGCAAGGGAAGAACAGACAAGAACTTTCAAGGGATTAAGTGCCATGTGTGTTTGGGTTGAGTGTTCGAATTACATAGAAGTCCAAGGATAAAGCCATGAATGTTACCTTGAGTGATAAGTCTGATTTTGAGGACTATGATGATTTCCCCATTGAGGATGGGAATTACTTTGCCTTTACCACTTCCATTTGGAGTAGCCATGAGTCTAGTGTATATACTACGTCTGACTCAATTGATTCATTTGAGGATGATTCTAAGGAAGAAGACGGCTTGCAAGTTGCGTATAACAAGCTTTTTGAGGAATGTACTAAATGGAAAGAGTTGAACAACCTATAAAAAGTTGAATGAAGTTGATTTGGAAAAAGAAAACTTGCGTGCTAAGTTGGATGAAAGTTCTAGTGTTGCTCGGTCGATAGACTCGATCAAATAAGATTATGCAGTGCATAAAATCAAGTCATCCAATATTGCTCGGCCGAAAGGTTTGTTCGGTATGTGATCGAACAAGGAGGTTGCATTAAACATACAATATTACTTGGTTGCAAACTTAGTTGGAAAGGCATCCGAACGAACTCCATATCGTAAAGAGGCAGTGTTACTTGGTTGCTAGCTTGGTTGATACTCGTCCGAACAGTTGCCAGAAGAAATTTTTGAAACCCTAGCAGCATCCAAACAAACAGACTTACTCGTCCGAACACCGCCTTTGAAACAGTCTTTTCAATGTTTCAATTGCCTTAAAACTCTATAGTGCTTGATTTCTCATAGACCTAGATGCCATAATTTTGTGAGTTAAGAGACACATTTAATATACCTATACCTTCTATTGTTCATCTCTTATAGAGTTTATTGTAAATCACATACATGTTCTAAAACCTTCAGCCATCGGCGTTCCACGTTGCAAGGGAGAATCGAGTAGAAGATTGACCAGAGTTCTGGAGTTATTGCAGTAGAAAACAACGATTTGTTTGTTTGGATACAAGTCAAGTTTTTACTACAAAGTGTTTGTTCGCATGAACTTATTGTATTATTAATCTTCTATAATGAATTAATTTTTTTGAGTTTGGTTGCCCCGAAGTAGTTTTATCTTTGAAAAGTTTTTCAAAGGGTTTTCGCTTCGTCATCAAATCGTTGTGTTTGATAATTTTACTATTTTGCTTATTTTGGTGATTGTTGTGCGGTTGCTAAATTTTTAATTAGTTGAATAATTTGAAAAACATCTATTCACACCATCTAGGTGTTGTTTGGCGTCGATTGGGAAATTTCAACAATTAAACTCAAAACATTGCTCAGTGAAGTGTCCCATAGGGATGATCTCAACATTGGGCCTATCGAGTTTAAAACCCTTTTTGTAACGACCAAAGGAAAAACGCTAGCCATATTTGCGCTATCACCTCAAAAGGACTAGTCAATTTTAAAACTTTCCTAAAATTACTTATAAAGTCCATGCAATTTCACCTAATAACTAGGTAATATGAGACTTAGTACTCATGACTCTTTTTATAAACCACACACTTTATGTGGGCTATTCATCATTTTCCTAATATGGGACCGAGGTGTTACAAACTCTCTCTGTTAAACTCCTGACATCCTGGTTAGAGCCATGTCATGCAGTACTCCAGTACCACATGCATGCTCCAGTACCACATGCATGGCTTGGCATTATTAGGTGGCTCTGATACCATTTGTAACGACTTAGGAGAAAGAGCTAGTCATATTTGCGCTATTACCCAAAAATGACTAGTCAATTTTGAAGCTTTTGAAGCTTTCTTAGAATCACTTATAAAGCTCAGTTTTACCTAATAACTAGGCAATGTGAGACTTAGCACTTATGATTCTCTTTATAAATCACCCACTCTATTTGGGCTATTCCCCATCTTTCCAATATGGGACCACGGTATTACACTTTTCTACTTTGGAGGTTTAGCGTTCAAGGCAATGATTTGACATTTCTCCCAAGCTTTTTTGAATTTCACACTTTACACTTACATGTATTGACCTTGTCTCTGTGCAGGTGGGAGCCTAACAGTCCAGATTTTTGGATCTTCTCCCATAAGGTGCAGTGAAGATGAAGAAATAAGAGAATGGTGATCAACTATTTGTTTCGGATAAGCAAAATGGTACGTGTTTCTACGTCTCCAGTCATTGTCAGTTCACGAAAATATGCTGCTGCTCGACTAAAGAAGCCTCATCACTTGTAACTTCTTTTTCTAACTCCTCCCATTCCCATAAATTCTAATCCTTGTAGGCCTGAAAACTTCCAGCCTTAAATGTATAGATATATAGGAAAACTCGCATATACGTTGAGAATAGAAAACTATACACTGTTAGTATAATCTTCCCACTCACATATATCAAGAGTTAGAAAATTGCACGTTGCACCACTATAAAAAAAAAAAAAAACATATGCCGACACTACTTTTCTGGACGCTTGTGCAAGATGTGCCGGAAAAAAGGGCAACAGTAATAAAAATAAGTGTCGATATTTTAATATAAATGCCGACAAATGAGCGCTGGTATATTGCTTATTTTTTATAATACACATAGGTAAACTCGGTCAGCAAGTTCTAAAATTACCTTTTTTATTTTTTTATTTTTATTTTTTATTTTTTGGATGAATGAGTAGATTATCATATATCAAACGAGCCAACAAACAAGGGCATGCAACAAAACCAAGCCCAAAAACCTTGCCAAAGTGCAGCTACCAAAATTAACTTATTTGAGTTCTATGATTCTTATTAATCTAGTTTTGATAAAGGAAAGGTATGTTAACCACAAAAAAAGAAAAAACAAAAAAAAAAAGATAAAGGAAAGGAATGTTAATTGTAATTTTTGAGGAAAAAATAAAATTGAGCTATCTTGGAATGACCATATATAATTTGAAGGTTTAGATGCTCATATTAAAGTAGAATGGCCAATTGAAAATATATACTGGCATTTAATTTCTTCTCTCAAACTTAATAAAACTAGCACTCCATTCAAATCGTGCTTTGCATTAATCCTAGCTTGTTGCTGTCGCATCGGTGACTTTAACGTGCTCATAACAAAACGGACAGCTCTTCTCTTCTTTCCACAAACATCAACATATTAAATAGATGTTTGTAAACTTGTTATTGATTTCGATATAAACTGGTCATGAAAGTTGTTGTCTCTAAATTTGGATATTATCCCGAAAATAATTCAAAAAATCCCATACAATGTAATGTAAGGGGCATCATTTTCATCAACATTTTTGTCATGCTTGTTTATATAACCATTATTAAATTAAGATATTTTTACTTTAGACATGGGTGCAAGATTTGGTGATGACTTTCAAAGAAAAAGACAAAGCCTTTGGCAAAAAACGAAACAGGCGTATTGCCATTCATTGCGAAAATTATTATTTTTTTATTAAAATATTATTATTTCTTTGTTTTTTTTAGTGTCCTATCTCAATGAAGTCGATCGACGTCAAACCAACGGAGAGGTGAGGATCGCAATTGAGATCTCGAAATTGTCAGGGACTGGAGTGAACTGTTTATGCAACGAAATCCGAAGATAATGCCAAAATACTTTATTATTATTATTTTTTTTTTAGAATATGAATCTCATTTCATTTCATTAAAAATATTAAGAAAAAGCAAGTTGTTCGAATAAAATAATATCACTGCTATAAAGAGAAATTTTTTTTTTATTTAAACTTGATCTATGATATGTTTAAGGGGCGGACCCAAGCCTTGGCATGGGTAGACGAATGTCCTCCCAAAATGTTTTTTTTTTTTAAAAAAAAAATTAAGTATACATATTTTATAATTTGTTCCCCAAAATGATATTTTCATTACCTCAAAATAATATTTTTGTCCCCATTTAATTAATTTTTCTAGTTTTGCCCACTTCTTTTAACATAAAAAATCTAAAAATACCCCATTCATTTAGTTTTCCTCCAAACTCTAATGAGATAAAAAAATTATTATTTTCATTCTCTTATCCATTTTCATACAAGAGATGGATGTATAACATCTCCCATTGAGATATTATATGTATTTATGTACTTTTGTATTTATATAAGTCATTGTCCTTAACTTATATATATAAAAAAAATCCATTTCCTCACACCAAAAATCCTGATTTCATCCTTGTGTTTAACTGCTAATTTGGCTAAATCATGAGAAACGAAATTGACACATCTCCTAATGTGACCAATTTGCCAACTCATTAATAGATTAAGTGTTCCTAGGTCTCTCCCGTAAAATGTCCATTTATTAATGATCGATAATTTAATATTGATGTTCGACCCAACTTATTACTGACTATCATTTAATCTTGGGAATAGAATCCTCTCCAATATTTCAAGTGAAATAGAGAGGATTCAGTTTATGGTCAAAATTTTGTTTTATTGTATTTAAAAGTGTATAGGTTACCATGTGATTAAAATTTTTAAATGATATGATGACACATTCACCATATTGTAACATATACACCATTAAATATGTGAAATCAAATCTGGACCATTAAATGAATTCAATTAAAATATTTAATATGAAAAGTCACTTAAAATACATCATGTAAGCCGATATAAAATGACTCCTATCCAACCTTTTTAGTTAATTAGTTATTACCCAAATAGTGGTTCTCTCTAATTCCCTTCATTTGAAAAAAAAAAAAATGCAAAACACGTGCATGATAAATTGATCCAAATAATCACGCAATTTGCCACTATACACTTCTATAAATAAGCTAGGGGATTCCAAATCCAAATCATCTTCATTAATCTGTGCTTAGCTTTCAGTTGATTAGCTACTTCTTTTCGTTTCTGGGTACTATATATCGCTTGGAAAATATGGCGCTAAAGGGTAAGTTGGAGACTGAAATAGAAATTAAGGCAGATCCTCAGAAGTTATACGACATCTTTAAGAAACAAGCCCACCAAATTCCCAGCGCCACTCCTGACCATATACAGGGAGTTGAGGTGCATGAAGGTGATTGGGAGACACATGGATCTGTCAAGCAATGGAAATATACTGTGGGTAAGCCAATTACTCCACTCTACTAATTAATTTGGACGACACTGAATTCCCTTCTTTTTATTTATTTTTGTCAAATAACTTGTTTGGAATTGCATTGGAAAATAGAGCTAGCTTTTGCATGTACAAAAAGTCTTATTTTCAGGCTTTCCTAAAAACACAGTTTTAGGCTTCTTTAGAGAAAAACGTAAAAGAAAAAAAGTGTTTTTTAAGCTTTTAATTGAACATAGCTATTTTTGCTTAGCATAGCTTTTTATGTAATAAATGCACTTTTTAAGACCACCCGTGGTGGTGGTTTAGTGGTCTCAAGAGAATTCCTAAGAGATTAAGCATGTAGTATTAGAGCGTGAGTTCGAAACCTGAAATAAGAATCCTCACACAAGATTGTTAGTATTAGACACCTTGGGTCTCATTGATATTCTAGTGGGGCTGAGACAAGTGCTGCAATGGTTACGCTCAGTTAGATTTAGTAGCCACAGTTGATCGCTCCCTTCTACTCTTTATTAATTAGAAAAGAAATAAAAAACACTTTTTAAGCTTTTTAACACAATTCCAAACAAGCTCTAAATAGTTTCTACATTGAACTAGGGCACAAGCGCAATGCTAACTCGAAAGAGGCAAGCACCATGTATTTGAAGAAAACTAAAAGCATGTTAATATCGTACATTATATTTTTTGACAGCCATTATTAGACATTATAAGTGTCTTTGATGTCCATATATATATGTATAATATCCTTGTGAAACTGAATTTAATGTCCTTAATTAATTAATTGTTTCCTGTGAAAACAATAGAGGGGAATGCCGAGGTTTTCAAAGAGAAGGTTGAATTTGATGATGCAAGCAAGACTGTAACTCTTGTTGGTGTTGAAGGAGATGTCATGAAGAGTTACAAGACCTTTAAGGGCATCTTTAAGTTTACTCGCAAGGCTAATGGCAGCTTCGCGTCATTGACTCTTGAATACGAGAAACTGAGAGCTGATGTGGCAGAACCAAATAAGTACTTCAATATGATCATTAACATAGCTAAGGATGTTGATGCGCATCTTGTGAAGGCATAATATATAAAAAGGATGTGTCCTGATGATCTACTCCTATTATATAATTAAAAGGTTGTGTATTAATGTTTTGGGGGCATGCCGACCTCTCTACTCGAGTTTTTAACGTGTGTATTAAATAATTGAAGAGCATGTGGTGTTATTGCTCATTATGTCTTTAAATTAATTTGTGTAATCAGTTTTTATGGTGTGTAAGACTATGAAGAAAGTTGTTGTGGTTTTTATGGATATGTGATGTAGCGGAAGCGATAAACGTGAAAGAGAAACTACGTTCTCAATACACAAAATCAACACACAAGTTGAGAAGAAAACTGATATTTTTATTGATGATAAAAACTGATTATTCCCTTACAATTGATCTGAATTTATAGTGAAACATTGCAGCTTCCAAAAGGGAAAAATCTTTTAAGAATGGAAATACTTGGTGGCTATGTAAACCTAATTTATGATGAAAATAATTATGGAAATACTTGGTGGCTACGTAAACCTAATTTATTAAAATATTCTAAAGGAAATTAAAGGAATTATTTAAGGGATTATGCTAGAGATCTTCATAATCAATCAGCCGGATCTTTCCTGCTTGGATGTCATCTAATAGTTGACTATTTCCTTTCTTGCCCTGATCTTCTTGATTGGATTCATTAATACCAGTCTCGTTGGCATTCAATTATTAATTAATCAATGAATTAGCCTCGTCGGTATCGAGAGGACCTGACGGTAATTTCCCTTTCACCTTAGGCCCACCGGCCTGTCCTACATCAGTCTCCTCTACTTCAGAAAAACTCGTCCTCGAGTTATCGTCGGAGTATAACGGGTCATCTGGATGATATTCGAACAAATCAACTACATTGAAGGTGTTCGAAATTGACATGTCGTCGGGGAGTTCCACAACATAAGCGTTGTCATTGATCTTCCTTGTGATTCGAAATGGCCCGTACTTGCGACTCTTCAATTTGCCATAAGTTCCGGCGGGAAAACGGTTCTTGCGTAGGTGTGCCATGATTAAATCGCCTTCTCGAAAAATCTTTACTCGCCGCTTCTTATTTGCCGCTGTCTTGTACTTATCATTTGCTTGCTCTAAATTTAGGCATACGTCCGCTTGAATTTGCTAAACTCGTTCCGCCATATTCCCAGCTGCTAAGCTTAACCCTGGGAGTTTTGGAAGTGGGACCAAATCCAAAGCATGCTTAGGAGGTTTGGTGTAGACAACCTCAAATGGTGATTTTCCCGTAGACCTGTTGCACATACTGTTGAATGCAAACTCTATCTGAGGAAGATTAAGATCCCACTGCTTCGGCTTGTCTCCCGAGACGCATCTGAGCATGTTACCGAGAGTCCGGTTGGTCACCTCAGTTTGACCGTCGGTTTGTGGATGGCATGTGCTACTGTACTTGAGTGACGTGTCAAATCTCCTCCATAAAGTTACCCAGAAATGACTGAGGAACTTGACGTCTTAGTCGGACGTGATTGACTTGGGTACTCCGTGTAGGCGGACGACCTCTTTAAAGAACAGATTGGCTATGTGGGACGCATCCGAGGTCTTCCTACAAGGAATAAAGTGTGCTATTTTGGAAAATCTGTCAACCACAACAAAAACAGAGTCCATACCTCGTTGAGTCCTCGGTAGTCCGAGTACGAAGTCCATACTCAAGTCTTCCCATATGTTGTCGGGCACCGGCAGTGGGGTGTACAACCCGGTATTTTGCGCTTGGCCTTTCTCGGTTTGGCACACAGGACACTTTTGCACAAACTTGCCGACGTCTCGCCTTACTTGGGGCCAATAATAGCGCTCAGTCACTAGTGAGATGGTCTTATCACGTCCGACGTGACCACCCAATCCTCCACCATGTAGGTCCCGCAAGATTTGTTCTCGTAGGGATGTTCGAGGAATACACAGTTGATTACCGCGGAACAAGTACCCTTCTTGAATGTGGAAGTCGGCTGCCGGTTGTTTGGACACACACTTCTCCCATACTTCGTGAAAGTCATCGTCCTCGGCATACAAATCCTTTAAATGTTCGAAGCTTACAATCTCGGATTGTAACGTCACGAGTAAGGCCGCTCGTCTGCTTAAGGCGTCGGCCACATTGTTCTGTTGTCCCGACTTATGTTTGAGCACAAAGGTAAACTTTTGCATGAAAGCTATCCACCGAGCGTGCATTCGATTCAGACTGTTTTGAGTGTTGACAAACTTCAACACTTGGTGATCGCTATACAGAACAAACTCCCGTTGGATCAAATAATGCTCCCAATGCTTCAATGCCCGAATGACTGCATAGAATTCCAGCTCATAAGTAGTCCACTTCCGTCGGGCTTCATTTAGTTTTTCACTGAAGAATTCGACGGGCCTCCCTTCTTGTGACAACACGCCCCCGATGCCGACGATCGACGCATCACAATCTACCTCGAAGAGTTTATCAAAGCTTGGTAAGGCAAGGACAGGTGCTGATGATAACTTCTCTTTAACCACGGCAAAACTAGTTTCTTGCTCTTCTCCCCATCGGAATTGCCCTTTCTTCATGCACTCGGTGATTGGAGCCACGAGGCTACTGAAATTCTTGATGAACCGTCGATAGAAAGTGGCTAGCCCGTGGAAGCTACGGACCTGACCAACGGTAGTTGGTGTCGGCCATTCTCGGATTGCTCGGACCTTCTCTTCATCCACATGAATGCCGTCGACACCCACAACAAAACCGAGGAACAACAACTTGTCCGTCATGAAAATACACTTCTTTAAATTGACGTACAACTTGTTGGTTTGCAATACCAATAGAACTTCTCGCAATTGCTCTATGTGCTCCTCGTCACTCCGGCTGTAAATCAAGATGTCATCGAAATATACAACGAGAAACTTACCGATGAAGGGTTTTAAAGCCTGGTTCATCACGTGCATGAATGTGCTAGGGGCGTTGGATAGCCCAAACGGCATCATCATCCACTCGTATAATCCCTCCTTTGTCTTGAAAGCTGTCTTCCATTCATCTCCCGGCCGGATTCTAATCTGATGATAGCCGCTGCGAAGGTCAAGTTTAGAAAAGACCTTGGCTCCTGCAAGCATGTCCAGCATGTCGTTCAACCGTGGAATGGGGAAACGGTACTTCACTGTAATTTTGTTGATGGCGCGGCTGTCTACGCACATCCTCCAGCTTCCGTCCTTCTTCGGTACGAGCAATGCGGGTACCGCACATGGGCTCATGCTCTCCCTGAGTAAACCTTTATGAATAAGGTCTTCCACTTGATCTTGTAGGATTTTATGCTCATCGGGACTCATACGGTAGTGTGGCAGATTGGGAAGGCTTGCCCCCGGCACCAAATCGATGTGATGTTGAATGTCCCGCATGGGGGCAATCCAGTCGGTAATTCGGCTGGTGCGAGGTCCCCAAATTCCTCCAGCAACTGATGTACTACCGCTGGGATGGCTGCAGTTTGTACCGCTTCCTCACCTTTGACCACCAACGACAAGAATTCTCTGGCTGTCTTCATATCTTCCATGAATTGGCCTTCACTGACGGTGAGAAAAGATATCCTGCTCATCGTAGTTGCCTTGGGGAGAGGGCTATTACTTCCCATTGATACTAATACGATCTTCCGTCCGTGCCACCAGAATAGATAAGTGTTGTCACGGCCCTTATACGTGGCATCCACGTCATATTGCCATGGCCTCCCCAATAGTACGTGACAGGCATCCATCTCCACAACATCACAAATAACCTCATCCCTATAAGATTTACCAATAGAAAAAAGGATTCGACAAGTATTAGTTACCCGTGTTTCGGTTCTCTTCTTGATCCAACTGATCTTGTAAGGGTTTGGGTGCTTCTCCGTCTTTAATTGCAAGGCTGCTACAAGAGCCTTGGAGACGATCTTCTCATAACTCCCACTATCAATTATCAAATTGCATACTTTCTGATTGATGGTGCATCGAGTCTTGAAGATGTTGTGCCGTTGCGTCTTCTCCTCCTGTTTTGGTGTTAGCAATACCCATTGGACGATGCAATTAACAAATTCCCCGTCGTCGCCTTTTGCAAACTCCCCATCGGCATACTCTCCCATATCCTCTTCTTCTGTCCCGTCATTCTCTTCAGGCGGGCACCCATCTTCGTCCACTTGCTCCACCATGTTCACGGACCGCCGGGCTGGGCACTCATTTGAACGATGACCTGGTTGGCCACAACGAAAACACTTTCCTAGCATCGGGCAGCTGTATGGGTTGCTGTTGTTGGGGCCCTTTCCTTGAGATTGGACTGTAGCGCCCTTAGGTACTTGAATACCGCTGCTTTCTCCTTGTGATCGCCGGACTTGTTGGGTTTGTTGTTGGCTTGGTGGCGTATGAGACTCCACTGTTTTCGTTGCCTGTTTGAAGGGTTGTGATCGTGAGGGTTGTCGTGCTAGTTGCATCTCAATCTTCATAGCTAGGTTCACCGCCTCAGATAGTGTCCAGACGGTATGTAGGGTGACTTGATCTTGAATGGCTAATCGTAGCCCACCAACATATCGTGCAACCTGCTGCCCTTCTGTCTCCGAAAGGTTATTTTGCGAATCTAGTCGATAAAACTCCTCGGTATAATCGGTAATAGACCGAGATCCTTGCCGACAGTTTTGATATTGTTGATACAGGATTTGCTCATAATCCGGTGGTAGGAACCGAGTTCTCATCAATCTCTTCATCTTAAGCCACGTATGAACCGGCTGTTTACCTTGCCTCCGCCGATTACTCTGCGTCTGTTCCCACCAGGCTGAAGCACCACCACGTAGTTTGTATGCCACTAGCTTCACCTGTTGTGCTTCCGGAGTCTGCATGTAATCGAAGAAGTTCTCTACCTCGAGAATCCAATCAAGGAAATTCTCAACGTGGAGATGACCATTGAAACATGGAAGGTCAATCTTGACTCGAAAGCTGTGGGGGTTTTCCTGCCTTCTTCGACCGCCATCATTATCCTCTTCGAAGTCTTCAACTTCGTCCTCACTAGATAGCTCTTCGAAGGCTTGAGGCCTCCGTCGAGGTTCAGGGCCACGATTTCCAGCCGGAGGGCCACGAGCCTCTTCGTTGACGCGATTCCGGTTGGGAACATGGTTCCTGTTGCCGCTAAACCCAAGACCAGCAATGGCTTGTCGTATCTCCCGTAAGTCACGTTCGAGACCGTCAAATCGCTGCCCATAAGTACGAACGGCTGCCCAAAGGGCCTGCACTCCACGCTCTTCGTCGTCATAGTGGTTGCCTGCGTTTCCATCGTTTGCCATCAGACCAGGATAGTCAAGGCTCTGATACCAATTGATGTAGCGGAAGCGATAAACGTGAAAGAGAAACTACGTTCTCAATACACAAAATCAACACACAAGTTGAGAAGAAAACTGATATTTTTATTGATGATAAAAACTGATTATTCCCTTACAATTGATCTGAATTTATAGTGAAACATTGCAGCTTCCAAAAGGGAAAAATCTTTTAAGAATGGAAATACTTGGTGGCTACGTAAACCTAATTTATGATGAAAATAATTATGGAAATACTTGGTGGCTACGTAAACCTAATTTATTAAAATATTCTAAAGGAAATTAAAGGAATTATTTAAGGGATTATGCTAGAGATCTTTATAATCAATCAACTGGATCTTTCCTTCTTGGATGTCATCTAGTAGTTGACTATTTCCTTTCTTGCCCTTATCTTCTTGATTGGATTCATTAATACCAGTCTCGTTGGCATTCAATTATTAATTAATCAATGAATTAGCCTCGTCGGTATCGAGAAGACCTGACAGTAATTTCCCTTTCACCTTAGGCCCACCGGCCTGTCCTACATCAATACGAAATTAGCATATATATATATATATATATATAAATATTCAGCAGAATTTTTCTTTTAATTCTTCGCTTTTCTATCTTAATTTTGCTGCTATTTTTTGTTTCGTAAATAGACATCACATATAGGAATAACTTATTTTCTTCTAAAACTACATGCAGAAGGGTAGGTACTTAATGCTGAGATTTTCTAGGAGAATTAAGGTCGATGTAGATGAGAATAAGAGGATAATCTTTCTAGCTATGGAAGGACATGTGGTTGATTATTACAAGAAAGATCATGTTATATATGTAATTTATATCAAGTAATAACAACAGTAGTTGATGATTAATATAACATTATTGAATCTAAATCTGCAAACTTAAACTTTTTGATTAAGATAGTCTCTCAATGTATATGTTACATCAATGTCTCATTTGTAGTTCAAAATGTTTATCTCCCAAACAAACTACGGCTCCATTTGTTTAAGTGCATACAACATTTTTCACAAACATTTTCAGTAATTTTTTTTATATTTAGTTGTGCTTGAAAAACATGGCCAACTGTAAAATATTTTTGGTCAAGTGTACAATGCCCTCTTATTTTTCAGGGGTAAAATATTTTTCGTCTACAGTTCCTCTCTTCAAATCTCCCATCTCGGCGAACACCCAAGTTACGGTACATCTCGTACACCATTTCATCTCCGACTCTCCCGCCCGCAACAAACCCCACTGAAGCCACCCACAAATGGAAAATGCCTTCAAGAAAACATCTTCAATTCGAACCAAACGGTAGACAATGTTTTCAAAAAAACATTTTAGAACGATAACCAAACACTGAAAAATCAATAGTTTTCCAAAAAAATGTTTTCAGCTTAAATTTGTTGAACTTTAGTATTTTTGGGTTTACCTAGATACATCCTGAAATGTTATTGATAATAATAGTTTCACTAATGGCTAATTTGTTTTGGAGGCACTATGGCCTACTTGTTTGATAGAAGTTGGTGCTCTTGAATGGTGGTAACTGGTATCTTTAGATATTAATACGTATGAGATATCTAAATTTCTAATGGTGTGTGCATGTTTCACATTTAAGATGTCTTCTTTCCTTTTATAAATTGTTTTGAAAAATCTTTGATTTGTTAAATCCCACTTTTCACTACATGAAACAATAAATAAATATATATCAGAAGGGCAAAGCCTAAGAAGTCCATTGGGACAAGGTTCACCGTAGGGCCCGAGACACTGCATAAACAAGTCCATGTAATGCAAGGAATCAACCTCGCTAATAGGCCAGTAGAATCCTATTCAATCTATATTCACCGACAAGATCCCGTATCTCAAGCGATCATATGTGCAATCAATCAAGAATCCCACAATATATATGAGTCAATTACGGCTATAATCCCTAGGTCAAATATAACTCTACTTGATGAGCCCAGGGGCTATATAAGGGGAACTCGACCCAGGAATGAGGGATTCGGATCACCCACAAGAAATATATGTTTTGTGTTCTATATGTTTTATTTTCTCTGAGAATAGGTTGCTGACTTAAGCATCGAAACTATCCCCTACTAGCTCACAATGATAAGCTTAATTTTTTTTTTCTTACGTTCTTTCTTTTTGTAAATTATCTCTTCTTGGTGTTCACCAATTGAAAAACTACATCAACAGTTTAGTGCCGTATGTGGGAATGACGGTTAGTTTGTTTCTAAGATAAAATCTAGCATGGTAACCACCCGATCTGGGAGTAGCCATCTCAACCAGCAAATTTTAACTTATCAGAATCTCAACTAGCAGATTTCAGCCAGTCGGAATCTTAACCAGCAGATTCCAACCAATTGGAATCTCAACCAGCAAATTCTTGTCGGTCAGAATCTCAATTTGAAAATCATTGCTGATCCAAATTCGAATCAACATATGGCATCCTTCAAGGATCATATGCTCGCGATGTCTTAGAACTTGAACATGTTGGTCGATCAGAATTGGAAGATCTGAGGTGAACGTAGTTTGTACCGGAGAACTAAGAGATCCATCAAAACGAAAACTATGGAGAATTAAATCGGAGAGAAGAAGATCATGCAGAGGATCAACTGAGTAGAGTAATACGAACAAGGACCGTGACGCCACCTAAAGTTCTCGACCAGCAGAGAACTGAAAGGGAGAAAACAAAATGACCGCCATAGTGGAGGAGTTACGAGTTAAATACAACGAGATGGATTAAAGGATAAAGGATAAAAATTCATTGGTGGACAACTTGTTGAAGGACATGAGGCTGTCGTTCACAGAAAGGGTTATGAAGTTCCCTATGTCCGAGAAGTTTAAAGTCCCACCGGTGGCTCTCTAAGGTGTTCTGGAGGATCTGGCTAAACACATTGAAGTGTTCTAAGTGCATGTCATCCTTCACGGCCTGACATATGAGATGGCCTACCGAGGCTTCCCCCTGTCCCTCAAGGGATCAGCAAGGCAATGATTTTTTACGCCTCCAGCCAAATCGGTAGGAAGCTTAGAGGATTTAAGACGAGCATTCTAGACTGAATCTATGGTCGAACAAAGGTGAAGGAAACCCCCGGCCTACTTGCTGACTGTAAAGTAGCAGGATACCGAGTCTCACAAGGACTACAGACAACAATTTAACAAGGTAAAGTTAACTACTAACGGTCCATATGAGAGCATAATCTTGTTAGCTCTCTTGAATGGGATCCTTCCGAGAGGACTGCTGATGGCAGACTTAGCCCAAAGATTGCCAACCAATTTATAGGAATTGATGGACAACACTGAGGAGTACATGAATGCCGATGAAATGATCAAAGCCCTAATTGGGCCTTAAGAGAAATAGGTTAAGCCTTCTGAGAAGAAGCAGACGGAAAGCCTGTCGAAGGGGAATATGGGGAAGCAGCCGAGGAAAGATTTAGAAAGATCTGGGAAATACCCGGCCCTTCATAAGCAGGAGTATGAGTTCACCCCTATGAATATGAGGATAGCTGAAGTATTCATGGAAATCAGGGACTATCCGAAGCTAGCCCGGCTGCAACCCATAAGGGCTCCTTTAGGGACTCGCGATCAAAGGAAGTATTGTAATTATCATCAAGACTATGGTCATGATACTGAAGATTGCATGATACTATACCTCGAAATTGAGAAACTCATTATGGATGGGAGACTCACTCGGTTCTTGGCAAATCGATGTCAGCAGCAACAGCCCCCTTCGAATCAAAATAACTGTGGAGATGAGACAAGAGACAATCAGAACCAAGGGAGACATGAACGGACCCTGAAAAGGCAGGGACTACACGGAGAAATTTGAATAGTTGCTAGGGTATTTTCATGAGGTGGCGAGTCCTAATCAGCTTGAAAATCATACGCTCGAAAATGCAATTCAAGGAAGTACTGACTCTCGAGAGGCCTCCCAAGATTGCGAAGAAGGAATCTGTAGCGGTAATGTTTATGAATGGCAATGAAGAAGGGGTGATACAGCCACATGACGACACTCTCTTAATGACCTTGACAAAGGCTAACTATGCCATTCATCTGATTCTCATCAACAATGGAAGTTCAGCTCACACATCCTATACTGGCCTGCTTCCGGGTAGATGAAGCTTAACTGAGAAAGATTGAGGCCTATCTCAACACCACTGGTAGGCTTTGCTGGGGAGAGAGTCCAACCAATGGGAGTAATCTCCCTACCTGTACCTGCAGGCATAGTTCTGAAGCAGAGCATTGTGATGTTAGAGTTTTTGGTGGCAAACTGACATTTAGCTTACCATGCCATCATAGGAAGGCAAAACTTGAACAAGTTGAGGGCCATCACCTCTACGGAGTTGAGGAAGTTAGAGGGGACCAAACGACCACTCGAAAATGCTACAACATAACCTTGAAGGACTTCGAGCCAAAGGAGATATTATTGGTTATGTGACGAGAAAAAGCTACACTAGAGAGAACCAGTTAAGGAGTTGGTCGTATTGACAAGTTAGCATGGAAGGTCTGTGTTGGATCTCTGTTGCCTGAAGAGTTGAAAAAGAGGCTTATGAGCTTCGTGAGAGAAAACTGAGACGTGTTTGCCTGGATGCACGAAGAAATGCTAGGCATTGACCCCTCAATTGTGGTCCATCAGCTAAAAGTGGACCCATCTACGAAGCCCGTCAAGCAGAAGAGAAGGAGTAATGCTCCCGAGTAGAACCAAGCAGCAACCGAAGAAGGAGAAATTAATTCAAGTAGGACTTATTCGAGAAGTCCAATACCCGGACTGTCTGGTCAATGTGGTGCTAGTCAAGAAGGTTAACAACAAATGAAGGATGTGCGTGGAATTTACTAACCTGAATAAAGTATGTCCGAATGATAGCTTTTCGCTTCCCCAAATTAATTTATTAGTGGACTCCTCCATTAGACACGACCTACTCAATTTCATGGATGCATCCTCAGGTTACAACCAAATTCACATGCATGAGCTTGATCAGGAAAACACAACCTTTATTACAAATAAGGGTTTGTATTGCTACGAAGTGATGTCCTTTGAATTGAAGAATGCATGAGCGACTTACAAGAGGCTGGTCAACAGGATGTTCAAATGACAAATCGACATAAATGTAGAAGTCTATGTTGATGATGTGCTCGTCAAAAGTATTCAGGCAAAGAGTCATGTTATTGACCTTTAGGAAACCTTCCAGACACTGAGGCAGTATCAAATGAAGCCAAACCAAGCGAAGTATGCCTTTGGGTAGAGTTGAGAAAGTTGGGATTTATGGTCTCTTAGAGGGAATAAAGGCAAACCTAAAGAAGATATAAGCTGTTTTAGAGATGCAATCCCCTCGAAACACAAAACAACTTCAATGGCTCATAGAGCGACTAGCACTAAGCAGGTTTATTTCTCGAGCTACTTACAAGTGTGTGCCATTTTTCAGGATCATAAGGTAGGCGTTCGAGTTGGATGAAGGGTGTGAGGAGGCATTCCAATTACTAAAGCAATACTTTGTCACTCAACTGCTCCTCAACTCGTGAGGAGAAGATCATCACGAGCTGGAGACTGTTGATGTTCCTGTTAATGAAGCAGTTAACATTGACGAGGCATAGTTGTTGGACACAGCCGCTCAGCTAGTGAGTTGCCATGGCTAATGCTCTAGGACTTGACTACGTACAGTGGAGCAAGGGTGTATGCTCAAGGACTTTTGCGCGCGAACACCATTTCCCTCTGTCGATGGTACTAAAGGATATCTTAGCGTTGAGAATTGGTTGAATGGCATTGAGGAATTGCTAGAAGCTACTAGATGGACTGAAGATTAGAAAAAAGTGACCCACATTGAGTACAAGTTGTCCGGGGAAGCCAAGTGTTGGTGGCGGACAAGGAAGTTGTTGATCACCATGGGACTAGGAGTGGGACAAGCTATTCCTTGGGACATGTTTAAGGATGAGTTCAATGATCATTTCTTTCTCAAGGTTGAGTAGGTGACCATGGGTCTGAGAGTGGCTCATAGCCACCCCACCCTTAGGCTTTGTTTATTTATTTATTTTTATTTTTATTATTTATTTTTAAATTTGTTATTTTATTTTAGGGTTAATTACCGTTTCCCCCCATGAACTACCAACCATTTCCCACATGGCACCATTAACTGACAAGTGGGACAAAGTGCCATCTTGGACTACCATTTAGTTACCTTTTGCCCCATTCCGTCAGTCAACCACGTTAAATCAATTGAAATGACGCAAATACCCTAAGTGGATGAACAAATTTACATAAAATATCTCTAAAATTAAATAAATTAATATATATATTAATTAAAAAACAATTAAAAAAACTAAAATTAAAATTTAAAAAAAAAAAAAAAAAAATTGAAGAAAGCGTGTGGCTCTCGAGCCGCCCCCTTAGGGCCAATGGGGTGGCCGGCCACCCCCATTTGGCCAATGGGATGGCTGAGCCACCCCCAACGGCCGGTATGGGGTGGCCGAACCACCCCCAAGGCGTTGGGGGTGGTTCGGCCACCTCGGCCACCCCCAACGGCCCTGGGGTGGGTTTCGCACCCAGACCGGCCGGTCTGGGGTGCCGAACCACCCCAGGGGCCGTTGGGGTGGTCGGGCCACCCCCATGGAGTAAATTGGGGGTGGCGAAACCACCCCAGACCGGCCGTTGGGGTGCTGAGCCACCCCCATGGGCCAAAATGGGGGGTGCCGGCCACCCCCATTGGCCAAAGGGGTGGCTCTCGAGCCACCCCTTCTAATTTTTTTTATTTTTTATTTTTTATTTTTTTATTTTAAAAAGAATATTTTATATTATTCTTATTGGGGGCATTTATGTCCTTTTACAAATTTCACGTTTAAAAAGAGAATATTCCGTCTGATTTAACGCCGTTGACTGACGGAAGGGGGCAAAAGGTAACTAAATGGTAGTCCAAGAGGGCACTTTGTCCCACTTGTCAGTTAATGGTGCCATGTGGGAAATGGCTGGTAGTTCATGGGGGAAACGGTAATTAACCCTTTATTTTATTATTTTTTTTTTTTTGGGGGGGGGGGGAATTGGTATTTTAGGAAGTTTTTGGTCAAAAGGGCCGGGTTATGTGCAAGGCACATGACACATTTTCCATCTAACATAACAGACGAAGCTAACACATTGGCCTTTTGGATACAAAATGATAGTTTCATGTATTAAAGTGTCACACCTATCGGTTCATGGGGATATTTTGAAAATAGCTGGTAATTCAGGGTTTAAATATATTTTTCCCTAAAAGATTTTAACCTCTGTAAACAATGTGAATATCAGGGATGAGGGATTTGATACAATAAAAAAAAGAAAGAAAAAAAAGACAACAAAAAATGGTTAATCAATTTCTTAGAGCGTTACAGTTGGTATGAAAGCTTTATGCTCTGAGGACTATTGGATTTAGTAAAAATAGCCTTAGGAAAAAGATTATACCAAAGCTTAGAATACTTAGACATAGAAAGAATGTTGTTAGGATTTGGTTGGTTATTGTATTTCTTCACGAGTTGGTCTTGAATCTGCTATTTTTGTAGACGTATGCCACCTCAAAGAAACCCAGCAACTGATGCTAACGCTTGCGATGTGGGACGAGGAGATCATCATGAGCTGGAGGCTGTTTATGTTCCTGTTAATGAAGTAGTTAACATGACGAGGCCTAGTTGCTGGACACAGCCGCTCAGCTAGTGACTGCCATGGCTAATGCTCGAGGACCTAAGCCATGTGTAGTGGAGCAACAGTGTATGCTCAAGGACATTTGCAACCACCACATTTTCCTTCCTTCGATGGTATCTTAGTTTTGAGAATTGGTTGAATGGCATTGAGGAATTGCTGGAAGCTACCAAATGGACTGAAGATTAGAAAGTGACCCACATTGCGTACAAGTTGTCCGAAGAAGGCAAGCGTCGGTGGCAGCTGACAAGGAAGTTGTTGATCACTATGGGACTAGGAGTGGGACAACCTATTCCTTGGGATATGTTTAAGGATAAGTTCAAAGGCCATTTCTTTACCAAGGTTGTGCAGGTGACGATGGGTCTAGGGGTGGCTCATGGCCACCCCACCCTTAGGCTTTGTTTTTAAAAAAATCATGTTTTGTTAAAAAAAAAAAAAAATTGTTATTTTTTATTAATAATTTTTTCGTTTTTTTTTCTTAGTTTTTTTTTTTTTTTATTTTTATAGAAAAAATTGGTATTTCAGGAAGTTTTTTGTCAAAATGGTTATGTGCAAGGCACGTGACCACTTCTCCATCTAACATAACAAACAAAGCTAGCACATTGGCCCTTTTGACCCAAAATGGTAGTTTGCTATATTAAAGTGTCACACTTTTCAGTTTATAGAGTTATTTTAAAAATAATTAGTAATTCAGGGATTTAAATATATTTTCCCCTAAAAGATTTGAACCTCAATAAACAATTAATGTGAGAAACATATATATTTGCTTCCTGGTCGAGGGGATTGCAAGGGACGAGGGATTTGATTAAAAAAAAAAAACAGAAAAGAAAGCAAAGAAAGAAAAGATAAATTACATTGTATCCCTCAAACTACAACTTTTTTCTTCAATACCATGTAAAACTTTAAATGGTTGCAATCTGTTCAATAATTCGAAGTTCAATTATTAGTTTACTACATTTGTCCAACTTAGCCATTAAATTGAATGTAACACTATAAAATTGGGTGGCGTGTTTGATAAAAAAAAGTAGTAGTTTTAGAAGATAAAATACACTTTACCCAAAAAAAGAAAAAGAAAAAATCGAAATGCTGAACTATGGTTTAACTAAATTTGGTCACGCTTCATTACTATGCACATTTAATTTGCTTATTTGATTTGTCCGATTCCGACACTGGCTGTTTTCAAGCGCATTTGTGGCATCAATTCATGTCGTAGTCACACGATATGATAAGATTTGAAAAGCCCCTTCCTTAAATATGATAGTGAACGGTTGGTGGATGCTTTAAAAACTAGTTTTTTTTTTTTTTTTAATCTATTTGAGAGGAGCCAAACTGCTGCATAATTCAACAGCACGACATAGTTAATTATTACACCTCACCCTATCAAACACCAAAAACAAAAGAACCACCCATGCACTCAGCCACCTACTCAATACCCTTTCAACACACAGTCTGTATCTTTCAGTACAACAGAAACCAATCTATCCTGTTTATACAAACCAAACCAGAAACCATTTACACAGAATTTGATCGTGAAAACCCCACCTACAACATATAGATTTATTGAGCATTGATTATTTGAACTTCCCAGCCCCATAACTCCGAGTTCTGATTTCCCAATCTATCCTTTTCAGCACTTCTTCCCAAATTAAAGGAGGGTCAACTACCATACATCTACCCAACACTTCCCTCCAAATTAAACTACTAACATTATACTGTAAAAAAGATGGTCCCTATTTTTAGTACATCCTTTGCATAAAGTGCACAGGTTATCACCTTTATAATTCCACTGCAATAATCGATCACCAGTAGATAAGCTATTCTTCAAAGCAAGCCATACAATAAATGAATGGGGAACAAGGAGTTGTATGATCAAGCGAGCCCATTATGAAATTAATGTATGGTCAATTAGGCTAGCCATTGGAATCTATAAATTAACTATTCATGGCCGTGACAATCAAACAAACCAAAATGTAGATGTAAACAGCAACTTTAGAAAGCTGAACTCAACAAAAATGAATCGAGCTGCTCATTCATTTACAAGACTTGTCTAACCACCACAACTAATAAATATTAGGTAAAAGAGAAACAAAGTAAAGAACACGGTTAACTCTTGACACTTCGGTTACACTCATTCAATCTCCTGAAATATACATATCAGAACTATATCAAGGCCCTAAATCAAAATCGTAATCAAACTAAGAGAGAATTAAACCCTAAATCGAAATCCCCAAATACATTCAGTACTCAAACACAAAATCATGGATACAGTGAAGGATGAGATAGAGAGAGATTAGGAAGGAAAAAACACCAAGGGTTTGAGGGAGGCGAGATGGTGAGGCGGGCTGAGACGCTGAGGCAAGCTGGGGGTGACTAGGGCAGGTGCCACTAGATCCTTATTTAAGAAAAAAAGTTTTTGAGTACCATTCTAATGATAGAGACCAAGTCCGAAGAGCATATCTACAAAAAGGACCTTATCAACCACTTAACCATGATTTTTCACAAACACAATTTGAAAAAACATGACATCATTTTAATCCAGCATGGTTCAAAGAATATGCTAATTGGTTGGAATATAGCACTTCAAAAGATGTTGCGTATTGCTTGTTTTGTTATCACTTCAGACCAGACACTGAAAATCAAGTAGGAGGAGACTCGTTTGTTACTAAAGGGTTTAAAAATTGAAAAAAGAAAGAGAAGTTATAGAGTTGTATAGGGGCTCACAATAGTGCACATAATTAAGCTCGACAAAGATGTGATGCTTTGTTAAACTAGAAACAAAGCGTCATAACAATTTTTGACAAGCAATCAAATCAACAAAAAATAGAATATAGAACTCGTTTGAATCCATCAGTTGATTGTATTTGCTTTTTACCGCAACAGGGATTAACATTTCGTGCCCATGATGAATCTAAAGACTTAAGTAATCAAGAAAATTTTCGTGAATTGTTGCGGTTTCTTGCGAAACATAATAAAGAAATCAATAAGGTAGTCTTAGAAAATGTTCCTGAAAATCATCGAATGACCACACTAGACATTCAAAAAGAAATAGCAAATGCTACAGCAAGTGAAACTCTAGATGCTATTCTTAAAGATCTCGGAGACGTCATTTACTATCCTAGTTGATGAATCCCGTGATATATCTGTTAAAGAACAATTGGTAATCGTTTTGCGTTATGTAAATAAGCGAGGCCATGTGATTGAATGGTTTTTAGGCATTACACATGTTAGTAATACCACAACTGCAGTATTGAAGATGACAATTGAGTCAATGCTAAGTATCATTTAAGTATTAGTAGATTGCGAGGACAAAGATACGATGGAGCTAGAAATATGTGATGTGAGTTAAATGGACTTAAAACACTTATTTTGAACGATAACTCATCTACCTATTATGTTCATTGCTTTGCACATCAGCTTCAATTGACTTTGGTTGCTGTTGCTAAAAATTACATCTAAATTGCAACTTGTTTTAGCTTGGTTAATAGTGTTTTTAATGTTCTTGGAGCCTCATGCAAACGCCGTGACACATTTCGTGAAAAAGAAACTGCTGAAGTTGTGGAAGCGCTATGAAATAATGAAATTTCTACTAGTCATTGCTTAAATCAAGAAATAAATCTAAAGAGACCTGGAAATACACGTTGGAGTTCTCATTATGGTGCAGTTTTTAGTCTTATTCTCATGTTTTCTTCTGTTATCGATGCGGTTGAAGATATTGAGGAAGATGGTCTATATTCTGAATAGAAAGCAGAAGCAAATATATTAATTCAGTCGCTCCAGAATTTTGAATTTGCTTTCAATTTATATTTGATGAAAAGTGTTTTGGGGATTACAAATGAGTTATCTCAAGCATTACAATGAAAAGATCAATATATTTTGAATGCAATGAAGTTGGTTGAAGTTTCAAAGCAGTATTTACAAGCTATGAGAGAAGATGAATGTAACTCTTTATTTGAAGAGGTTTCTGTGTTTTGTGCCAAAAACAATATTACTGTCCCCAATATGGATGATTTGTACCAACCTCGATCACGACGAAAAGTTCAAAGCATAAAAAATTATTATCATTACCATGTGGATCTTTATTATACTGTTATAGACATGCAACTTTAAAAACTTAATAGTCGCTTTAATAAGGCTAATTCTGAATTATTACTTTATGTTGCGTGTTTGAGTCTAGATGACTCGTTTGCTGCTTTTAACAAGGAGAAATTACTTCATCTTGCTCAATTTTATCCGAACGATTTTTCAGCAATTCAGCTTATCGCATTGGACAACCAAATTGAAACATATATCATTGACATGCATTCTAGTGATGAATTCACAACACTCAAAGGAATTGGACAGCTTGCTAAGAAGATGGTAGAGATGAAAAATGATATCGTATATCCATTAGTTTATTCATTGGTGACATTGTCATTGATTTTGCTAGTTGCGATAACAACAGTTGAAAGAGCATTTTCAGCAATGAATATTGTGAAAAATCGTTTACGTAACTGAATGAGAGATCAGTGGATGAATGATTATCTGGTTACATACATTGAAAATAATATATTCAAGACTATCAGCAATGAAAAAATCATACTGCGATCTCAAGGTATGAAGACTCGTCGTGGACAACTGAATTAACGCTAGGCGTGACAAAATAAATTGTAAGTTACATTTATATGGTTTAAGCAATAATTTAATTTTGTTGAACGGTTTATTTATTATGTTAGTTATATTTTTAATTAATTTTTGTTCAAATTTAGCTTCTTTTTTATTCATCAAAAAAAAAAAAAAAAGCCCCCCTTGAACCAAATTCTTGGCTCCGCCACTAGAAGGAGGCATCCTGAAGGAGGGAGAATAATAACAATTTTGTGTTATAATCTCAACGCCGACAGCAGCTAGCAGAGATGAGGGAAAACTGATGGAGAGAAATCAGGAGAAATTGACAGATTAGAGTGCAAGAGAGGCAAAACTAATAGATTAGACAACAACTACCACGCGAATTAATTAATGTGATACTAGCTAGGCGGGTGTTTCGATTTTTGGAAAATATGTTTGGCGTATAGGCATAATCACCAGGTGTTTTCTTTTTAACTGGTGTAAATCATACGTCAGTACAATTTTATGGCGTTTCTGGATGCATGAAATGCCGTAAAAGAGTTTTAACCTGGCTTTTATAATAAACGACAAGTTAAAAAACGACAAAAAAGTTCATTTTTTGTAACGATTTTAAAAATTACATCATTTTTTATAGGGACATAAGAGAGACTTTTAGCATTACTTCCTCGCTTTGGCTTAAGCATTTTGAAGTGTGCCAATTCTCGGGCATTTTATTTCAATTTCTCTTCGCATTATTAATTCGCCCTAGCTTCTAATTTATATTGTTCCTTATTTCAAATTGAATTAAGCTATGGACAAGAGATGGATCACAATGCCTCAACAGGTGAAAGAGTATTTCAATGGAATTATTGAGTTTTTGAGGTTTTTATGTAACAATGGGAATACAAACTGGTCAATTCATTACCCATCCAAGAAGTGTGCCAATGCAAGACTTTGATGCACAATGAGATATACGACCATTTGATGATAGCTGGAATTTGTTAGGATTACACGTGTTGGTATATTTACTCACAAGGAACGGATTGTGACTGCTTCTAGTTAGGCTACTATATAATGTCCTCGTTAATAAGGAGCTAATACATGAAGGCTCTAGTACAATGCATGCCGTGTAACATGAATATTCTCCCATGCATGATCTTCGAGTAGATGAAGGTGGGTCTCAAATTGGTTTAAACTAGCATAAGAAATGTCCAATATCAACAAAAATGATTTAAACTACCATTAACCTAACACTTAAACCAAATCAACCTAAGTTCTTGTTATAAGGCATAAGACTAATTTAAACAGAATAAGATTATAATATCGCATTATTACTTTCCATATTAGGTTCTAGGTCTTTTCTATTTAACTTATGTAGCCGTATGAGACTAAGCAAGTGAATAAGAATTCTTCTATATTTTTCTACTTGGTATCAGTTGTTTTTCTTGCTCATGCATAGTAGTAGGAACAAGTAATGGTAAAAACTCCTCTTCACTTTGACTCTCCCCCTGAAAATGAGTCTGGAATGAAGAGAAATAAGATTGTGTCTCAAAAAAGGTGACATCCAAGGAGACAAATTGTTTTTTAGAGAGGGGATGATAACATTTGTACCGCTTCTGCATGGGAGAATAACCCACAAAGAAATATTTGAGGGCTCAAGGGTCTAATTTAACTTGAGCAGGACCATGAACATGAACAAAGCAAACACAACCAAAGACTTTTGGAGAGACACCTTTGGAAGCAGAAAAAGGTGGGGACAACACTTCAAGGGATGTTTTAAATCTAATACTCGAGAAGGCATCCTATTGATGAGATAGGTAGCAGTGAGTAAAGCTCCCCCCAATAAGGTTTGAGAACAAGTGTGTCAAGCATTATGGAACGAGGTAACTCTAAAAGATGTTGATTTTTTCATTCAGCAATATCATTTTGCTGCAGAGTATCGACACAAGTGGTTTGGTGGATAATACCTGGCTCTCGAATGCACATCTTGAGATCACCCGACATATATTCTCCTCCATTGTCGGAACGGACAATTTTAATAGTGGTATTAAACCAAGTCTGAACCATTTTGTGAAATATATGAAACACACAAAACACATCACTTTTATCCTTTAACAAGTAGACCCAAGTGGTCCGAGAAAAATCATCAATAAAAGAGACAAACCACCGATAGCCAGACAAAGAAACCACTCGTGAAGGACCCCACACATTAGTATGAACAAGAACAAAAGGTGCATCACTTTTATTGATACTAGGAGAAAAAGACATGCGATGGTATTTGAAAAGTTCACAAGTTTTACACTGAAACTTAGAAACATTATTACGCAAAAATAAAAATGAAAACATGTGTTGCAAATTAAAAAGGAATGATGTCCTAATCGTTGATGCTAGAACCAGATTCTAGCTATAGAGTCATCCACCTGAATAGTATGATAAGCTTGTGTGAGTCAACCTTGTGTATCAAGCTGAGAGTCCAGGTGGTACAGGCCATCCCTTAAGCTACCACTACCAATCATCCTCCTTGTGACTAGGTCTTGAAAAAAGCAATAGTAAGATTAAAAAATTAATCAGCAATTCAACTCAAGGGTAATACGTGCAATGGATAATAGATTGACAACAAGATTTGGACATGAAGGACAAAGGACAAGGTCATAGAGGGGGTGACAGAAATAGATCCTTTAGCCGACACTGGCGACAGAGAACCATCAGCTATTCTGACTTTGTCTCTGTTTGAACAAGGATTATAAGACAAAAATAAAGGGGACATACCAGTCATATGATTTGAGGCGCTAGAGTCAATGAGCCAAGGATCATTAGAGAGAGTAGCAGATGCATGTAGAGTAGTGGCTAAATTACTTGTATGAGCGAAGGAAGAGGATGCGCGTAGCAGTAGGTGTGTCCAATGGAGACAAAAGTTGGCGGAGTGCTTCTACCTCTTCTTTACTAAAGCCCCCCATTTCAGTGGAAGAAGGAGAAGGATCTGGTGTAGGAACATCTGTCTCAACTGTGGAAGTATGATTGGCTTGAGGCCTAGTTCCTCCACTTGTTTGACCCCCACGACCTCGGTTAGGAGGACGACCGTGGATTCACCAGCAAGTCTCCCGAGTAGTATGTCGCGACCTATTACAGTAGTCACAGAATAATTTGTCTTTGTCATCTGAGGCCGCATTTGTAATTCTGCCACCATCTTGACTTTTGAAATCACCTTTCGAAGGATGTGGAGATGCACTTAGCAAAGCAAATGGAGCCTGTGAAATGGTACAAAGCCAGACTTGTTGTGAAAGGTTTCACACAAACCTATGAGATTGATTATGAGGAAACATTTGCTCCAGTAGCAAAGATGAACTCAATTAGGGTTCTACTTTCTATAGCTGCTAACTTGGATTGGCCTCGACATTAATTTGATGTAAAAAATGCATTTTTTTATGGAGACTTAGAAGAAGAAGTATAAATGAAAATTCCCCTAGGATTGGAAGCTTCATCCTCAATGTGAAAGGTGTGCAAGCTAAATAAAGCTTTGTCTGGCTTAAAACAATTCAAGGGACATAAATTTCCTACAAATCAGCCTTTAAAAATGATATGTGTCATTTGCTTTTTTTTTTTTTTTAATATCATGTGCTTCTCATATGCTTCTTTAATAGCATTAATAAGAAAGCATGTGTTTCTCACATGCTTAAAGGACACACGTTATTTTTAGAGGCTAGTTTGTAGAAGTTTCCAACAAACCAGTCTGTAGGAAATTTTTGTCCATCTCCAAGAGCATGGTTCAAGCGTTTTTCTCGGGCTATGCAGAAATTTGGTTACAAGCAAAGTCACGCTGATCATACACTTTCCATTAAGCATTCCACTTAAGGAAATGTAACAGCTTAAATTGTGTATGTTGATGATATTGTCTTAACAAGAAATGATGATGGGGAGATACACAACTTAAAACACAACCTTGCTAACGAGTTTGAAATAAAGGACTTGGGGAGTCTGAAGTACTTTCTTGGCATTGAGGTGACAAGGTTAAAGTATAGTATATTCATCTCCCAATGAAAATACATACTTGATCTTTTCAAGGAAACATGGTGGCAAGTAGTATTGTTTATAATTCAGTCCAATACGACCGAACCAAGCATGTTGAAATTTATCGACACTTCATTAAAGAAAAACTTCGAGAAAGTATCATCTGCACTTCATATGTGAAGATGGGAGAACAACTTACATATATCTTGACAAAAGGAGTAGCTAGTGGTGTTTTTCATTCAGCCTTATACAAGCTAAGCATGCGAGACATCTATGCCTCATCTTGAGAGAGAGTATTGAAGATTTGATAGACGAGATCCTCCTTGATTTATGCTTATTATTATTTTGTTTTTTAATTGATTTGATTACATTGTAATATCTCATTATTGCTTTCCATTTAGGTTCTAGGTCTTTTCTATTTAACCTATGTAGTTGTATGAGACTAAGCAAGTGAATAAGAATTCTTCTCTATTTTTCTACTCAGTGCTACACAACATGGATCGAATGTTCCTTGGAATGGTTCAAACACTCGTTGGCCAATTCCTTAGAACATTCGTCCCACTTTACTAGAACATTCGTTTGGCCTTGAAAAATCCAAAAATCCATCTTTTGACAATCACAACATTCCTATGAACCCTAAACAAGGCTTGCCTAACCTTGTTTAATATTTTAGGGTATTACAACATTCCTATGAACCCTAAACAAGGTTGCCACAATTCTGATTGTCAAAGAAAGTTTTGATTTGAAAAGCCTTGCCATCATTCATCCAAGATGCATGAATCCTCCAACCACATTTTCTCTTGCAAAAGGTGGTCACCCGCTTTCTCTCGTTCTGCAAGTATGTGTAATCAAATTCTCATTGAATTGAGTATAACCACAAAGCATGCTTAAACTCAGTAGGGTTAGTGAACTTCAACCCTAGAGACAAGCTAACTGTTTTTTGAAATCTTGGACAGTATTCCACTAGGGCTACGTCCTCTTCTTTCTAGCAGAACCGTCTTTAACTTCATCAAAATCACTCTCCAAGCTCATTAGGTCTACACTATCAAGGTTGTAGTCATTCGGATCTTCCCATTGAGCTTCAGCTCCTTTCATTTGTTGGTTTGATGGACATGGACCAGCCCATGGCTGAAACCATCTCGTTGTTGCATCCCTAGCAGCCTTCATTATTTCATCACTTTTCTCATTCCATACTTTAGGTTCATCATCGTCTTTTTGTTCGAAGCCACTAAGAGGGAGACAATCAGCTTGCACATCAAGTTTTTGGTGGTGCTGTTGCGGTTGTGGTGCCTGCTGTTCAGGTTGTGGTGGCGGCTGTTCAGGTTATGGTGTACCATGTTCAGGTTCTGGTGGTGGTGGTTGCGTTGATGTTTCCCCAACCTCTGCCTCGACAAAGTCAGGCACTTATAAATCTCTTAAATCGTAGCCATCAATGTCAACCTTAGCAGCTAGCTTTGGTCGAAGCAAAATTGGATGCACCGCTTCAAGTGGTTGAGGTTCATCCAGCAAATGCTTAACATATACGTGCAACTTACGCCTTCCACCACTAACCAACTCATTCAACATCTTAATTATGTCCTGATCGCTTCTAAGAGAATGGATACCTTCATAATCTTCGTCATCGAACTTGTAGTATATCATACCATTGTCCCTATACCCTAAATGGTCTTGCACTAGACATTCAATGTCCATGAAACAAAGTTGGTCTGTATCTATATCTCGTACATCCAACAAATCTCTACCTTCATACTCCAACCTTCTTCAATACATAGATCCCCCATAATAAATTAATAAATCTACTAACGGCGTAGCCATTTCTACACCATGTATTAACACAATTAGCTATAAACAAATGAGGCAATGCATAACCTAAAAAGCAAACTAGTGTACCATGCATTGGCCTAACCTAAAAAACAAATCAACATGCATTGGCCTTACCTAAAAAATAATATCTCAAATGGTCGGGCCTTACCTTAAAAATAAATGACCATGCATTGGTCTAACCTAAAAAACAAATGCCTAGGTTAGCCAATGTATAAAACCTTATGTCAATATCCCATTAAGTGTGGACCATAGTTGTTTATTGTCAATGCCTAGGTTATGCCAATGTGTAAAAATTTATTTTGCTCATTGACCTTAGGCCAAAGTAGAGGATTTACTTAGCTAATTTTTAATTGTCAAAGTAGAAAACTTTTCTACTTTATAGGTTATTGGGGCCATGTAATGACAACCATTGTACATGTGGATAAACCACCATAAGTGCAGTACCATCCACCCAACAAACAACAATTATAATGTATCATATTTTAGAGACTACAAAGTAAAGCAACCGACAAAGATTCTTTGTTTAGGGGCCCTACAAAAGCTAATAAAAATGTTAAAACAGAAAAAATCTGTGAATCCAAACCACTAATATTTGAGTACTATTTTATAGCAACAACATAAAAAGTTATTTTTTTAAAATCAAAACCCATACATTATATAAGTCTTCGTTCTCCGTAAAAGATGCCATACACAAAGAAGTAAGAGAGTTTGAGCACAATTTTTTACCTTTGAGTAGCATAAAACACCAATGACGACGATTTCACTTTAGGGTTCCAACGTAGCACAAAACTTTGGCGTAAGGCGTACCAGAAACGGCCAAAAGTCTCAAAATTGGACAAACTTTGGGTGAACAATAATTTCTTGTGAAGACATCATTAGTCGTCGGCCGATGTGTCTAGAAACCAAATGGCTCACAATGTTTTTGAAAACCTAAGGGGCAAACAAGACAAGGATAACATGACTCGAGAGGTTAGGGATTAAAAATTTTGGGGATTCGATTTTTTTTTTTTAAAATTATTATTTTTTACACGTTGCATAAAAAGCATCGGTACCTTGTGTGATACGCCTACGTGGCGCTTGGAGATAGGTGTCGGCATATTAGGGTGCCCAATGTGGCATTCCGTTAACTACAATGATGGAACTATGACAGAAGTACCAAGTAGTGAATTACAATTAACATTAGATATATTGGTGAAACCTTTTGAAACCGAGGTATCAATTTGATTTTAGTGGAAATCACAAGTACCACTAAAATCATAGTTATTGGTCAAAGTAAGAGTATTTTCGGAGAGAAAAAAAAAAGTCAAATTTGGTTTTCCATCCAACATAACGATTAACACTGACGGATGTGGCTAATTTTTAACAACATGGTAGTTCGATGGACCCAAGTGTAAGACCTGTTAGTTTATAAGTTTAAATCAAAATCAGATGTTAGTTTAGGGGGGCCAAATTATATTTAATCAAAAAAAAAAAAGAGAAGAATGAGAAGGGTCACCAAAGCAGCTGAAAGTATAGCGCATTGTGGGGGTGTTTGTTAAAGGTTTTGAGATGTTTTTGTTTTTAGAAATAGTTATGAAAAGTGATTGAAGTGATATAAAGTAAAAAAGAATGCTGTAAATTTTTTGAATGAAAAAATAAAAATATTTTGTTTTTAGGCGAGTAAATAAAAAGTGAGTTTTTGTTTTTTATTTAAATAGTAAATAAAAAGTGAATGATGTAATATAAAAAGTTTAAAAAAAAAATTATTAAAAAGTGATTAATAGAGTTAATTTTGAGATAGAAAAAAAATTAAATAGAAAGTTAATACACGTAGCCACATGTATGTCACTTTCGTCGCTGGCAAAACTTTCATACCTGTCCATTTCACATTACTACAAGCAAATTGGGTACTTGACATAAGGATTTTTTCCATTTCAAGTAAAATTGAAAAAAAATCAGTTAGTTATAATTTTAAGGATAAAATTATCTTTTAATCGATTTTTTTCATTTGATTTAAATGAAGAGCATTATTGTCCTGGTCCTGACGGGCATGACCCAAATTGAATGTCTTGTCGCGAGTGCTTTGTGTCAATCTCCCTCTACAATTATAGATCGAATTATTGCTGTTGCCGACACTTTCAAACGAGATATTTCTATGTGCGCACTGTACGGCGTGCCCATTGCTAACACGTGCATAATGCGAGGGATTTGGCAAGGACCCTTCCTGATTTTCTTCAGATTGACGGACCCTTCTTTGTACCATAAGTAGTTTGCGGATGCTTTAAAATGTAGTATTATTTCTTTTAATTAAGTGAAAAAACAATCAGTAGCTACGGAAAAAAGAAAAAAAGAAAAAAAGACAAAAAGAAAAAGAGAGTGCATGCACTTTTCAAATATAAAAAGATCCATGACATTTTTATTCACCGAGTTAACAAAAATTCATCTAAACTAGTTTAAAAGAAAACTAATTTGTCGTATCAGAATTGGCGGTTAGATTAAGAGATAACTCACATAAATAACTTGTTTTTTCGGGTGGTATTTTTACTCTTTTCTTCTTATTTATTTATTTTCCATTATGAGAGACTCGTGACTGATGTAATTGTGCAAGCTTGCGACAAAGTAGAGCAGTACTATTTTCCTCATATGTCGTCAGTGTCATGTACTTTTTGCCCTCCCAAAATCAATGGTGGAGAGCACCTTGTGCACAAAACACCTGCAAGGTTATGAGTTTAAAAATTTTTATGAGTAACTTTATTTATACTTTCAAAATTTTAAGCTCCATTTGATAAAATTATTGTTTTTTATCTTCTAAACAAAATATTAACAAATAATTAAAATATAAAATGCCCGAAAAACACAAAAAATAATTTTCATATTTACATAAAAACGGAACACTTTTTTTAAAAAAAAAAAAGAAATAAAACCTCAAAAAACACGTTACAAACAACCCTAATTTTTGGTAAGTAATTGCCGTATAACTCCCCTAGGACTGAGTTTATAGTTTAATTTGTTTTTTTCAAAAATAAAAATACACTTTTCTTAAAAGTATTACAAATAATTAAAACACAAAATACTTTTTAAATTATCTAAGTTATTAAAATAAGCAAAATTGCTTATTACTATTTATATAATCATTTAATTAATATTTTAATACTCATNATCATATACATATGAATTCAAATTCTTTCTTAATAAATAAAGTCTAATAGATAAAAAATTAAATTAAAATGATAAGTGAATGTGAAATATAATGTTCAAGAGAGCAACTTCTATACGGTCTTGGCACAAAGAATATGGTTTGTGCCCTCCAATGAAAGAATGACACATCAGTTTAGAAAAAAAAAATCAAATGCAACCAAAACACCCGATTATCCCCTCTTAGAAAACAAAAAATCTCCCCAAGTCTCTTAGGCCACCGGTTCCGCACATCGAGAGTGGGTGGCAGATCCCGGAGTGGCTAGCGGCCAAACCAATGGCCGGCCGCTGCTGGTCTGGGTCAGACCAGCGGCTTGGTCTGGCTGTTGGCCGGCCAGACCAGTGCCTGGTCTGGCCGCTGGTTGGCTAGACCAGTGGCCTGGTCTAGGCCAGACCAAGCCACTGGATTGGCCAGCCAATGGCCAGAGGCGCTGGCTGGCCAGACCAAGCCACTGGATTGGCCAGCCAATGGCCAGAGGCTCTGGTTGGCCAGACCAGCGGCTTCATCTGGCTAGCCAGCTGCTAAACTAGGCCGCCGGCCACTTCGGGATCTTGCCGAACCCCACCCGCGCCGGGAGCCGANCTCATATACATATGAATTCAAATTCTTTCTTAATAAGTAAAGTCTAATAGATAAAATATTAAATTAAAATGATAAGTGAATGTGAAATATAATGTTCAAGAGAGCAACTTCTATACGGTCTTGACACAAAGAATATGGTTTGTGCCCTCCAATGCCATATTCTTTGGTCTGGGCTAGACCAAGCCACTGGATTGGCCAGCCAATGGCCAGAGGCGCTGGCTGGCCAGACCAGCGGCTTCATCTGGCTAGCCAGCTGCTAAACCAGGCCGCCGGCCACTTCGGGATCTTGTCGAACCCCACCCGCGCCGGGAGCCGATCTCGCCGCCGTCCACGTCAGGAGCCACCACCCACGTCGGGGTTTGCCGTCCACGCTGAGAGCCGCCAAAAATTCTCTTGTCCCGTTCGATTCCGCCGCTGCCACGCCGCCAGTAAGTTCAACCTCTCTCTCTATATGTTGCAGACGTTCTTCTTTGATGGATTTGTTCCAAAGAATGCCTTTTCTGATGAGGAAGAAGAGGAAAGTGAAATAGGTGATGAAAATGAACAATGAATTGAAGAACCTATGGATTGCTTCAACGAAGTGAAAGAGATGCACAAATAGGGAGGAATAGGCGGCGGCGGTGACATCCGGCGGAGGCACGAGTGGAGGTGGCGTTCGGCGGTGGCACAATGGGCTCATGTGTTTCTTACGAATGGTTGAAGAAAAACATCAAGTGCATCAGTGCTATTTTATGTTTTTGTTCCATGCTGACGTGTTTGGCTCTTATTGGAGGGCACAAACTGTTGAGTTTGTGCCACAACCGTATTGAAGTTATTCTCAATGTTCAAACTCATAACCTAACTCTAATTAATACCAGTGGCTCTATCTTGTTTGAAGAGAGACTTTCTCGAAAACCTAGTGTTTTCCCCTCCATCTCCGCGTAAGATTCTCAACCTCCATAGTGAATGAATCGAAAGGAGCCCTTCCCTTTTCCTTTCTCCCCTCTCATACTCTCATCTACAATATCATGGGGTTTTGATCTCCTTCTTAGCAAACACGCTTCCGGTTTGGATCCACCATCCTGTTATGCCTCCATCGTTGCCAACTACTTCCCTGCATGTGCTGCAAGCGCATGAATTGCACGCGGCGCTACATCTTCTCTTCATTTCAAGCCACACACCTGCTGATAGGTTTCTCTAGTACTTGTATGAGGCTTCTCTATAGTTGGATCTTGTTTTTGGGCTATGGAGTTTGTCAGATCGTGTTGCAGATCTTACCGTGATGTCCTTTTCATTCCTGGGCTTTTATCTTGCTGGACGTCGCCGTGGTGATTGACCTGAGAAGTGCCGATTCCACAGGTTAATTCCAATGTAGCCATCCACACAGTTGATTCCATCAGTTCTAGCTGGTGTTTTTTCAAGCAGTTCATCTACCACTTTCAGTCGCTGATCGAGGCGGCCCTCTCTTGGCCTTGGAAGCCAATAATCATTAGGGATAGACCAAAAATTTATTCATTCTGAGTAAACTTAGGACCCTTATTGCATTAATGTAATTGGTTTTTTGTTGGTGTTTCTATGGGTGTTTACCCATTTTTTGTACTGTATTTTAATCGTTTCTTCCCCTTCCCCTTTTCCTTGTAAATTTGCTTAAAAGAAAGAATAAAAAACTCTAGTACCATAAAAATTTAATTGATATTTTAAGAATTACTACTAAAATCCAAGTAGAACGAGGCTTAATAAGAGCTACCACCTACCGTACTATTAAGAATGTGTATATAAATACTTAAAATAAAAATAAATAAAAAATAAAAAAATAAAATAAAAATAAAAAATTAAAAAAATAAAAAGAAAAGAAAAGAAAAGATTGTTTTGGCCTCCAACATCGCATGAGATGGAATATATGCTTATATGTATATTCGCATATTTCTCGACAACGCGTTTTAAAGTTGTGATGGTGATGAACCTATCAGAATTTCACAGTTAAGCGTGCTTATATGGGAGTAGTATTTGGATAGGTGATCTCTTAGAAAGTTTGGTTCAGGTGAGTCAAAAGCGGATAATATTGTGTCGTTGAGATGAGGTCAGTCATCACATATGACATCAGAGCCATTGCCCACCCAAGAGGGTTGCCAATGAGGACGTTGGGTCTCATTAGGGGGTTTAAGAGGGGGTGATTGTGGCATTTCACATAGCCTGAGATGGAAGGTGTGCTTATATGTATATTCGTATTCTTCTTAATGCAACGCGTTTTAAAATCAATATTGAATCGATGGGGTGTAACGAGTTGTCACAATTGTGTATATAAATAGTGCCCTAGCAAGTTGCTTCTCCAACCTGTGGCTGCAAATTAGTATCTGTTTCTTGAAGAGCTGGGTTTGGTTGTGCGAGTTTAGGCATGGCTTTGACTGGTAAGGTGGAGGGTGTAGTAGAGAGCAAGTCCGCTGCAGACAAGATCTACAGCGTCCTCAGCAGCGAAAATCACCAAGTTGCCAATGCCTGCTCTGATAAGGTGCAAGGAGTTGAAGTACATGAAGGTGACTGGAAAACTACGGGCTCTGTCAAGCTTTGGAAATATACTGTTGGTAAGCCTACACCAACCCCCCGTTCATGACCACAGAGTTTACCTCATATCAGCACCGTTCATGTCCCATTATTTGAAGTTATCTTTTCATATTTAAGTATACTCAATAATAAAAAAAAAAATAGTGACTATATATATATACAAACTTGATTTTTATGGTTGATATATACATATGTGCTTTCTAGTTTCCTGAAATCTGTTTAATTAGGACATCATTTTTGTCTATTAAAGACATTTGACATTTCTATTTTGTTGGTCTACCTTATATATATAGTTAGCTTGACGTAATCCATATGTGCATTGGTCTGTCGATCCTTTGCTTCAAGTCTGGTTTGTACCATTTCGCTAATTTGACCCCATAGCTAGATTGGTAGGGATTTGAATTCTTTCGATCGATCTTGTTTTGCTGGAAATGTGGAATCTTTTTTAGAGAGGTGAGAATCCATGTTGCACTCGCATAGAAAAGTTCGTTCTTTGGTTTTTTTTTTTTTGGGGGGGAGGGAAAAATGGGTTAGCCTCTTAACCAAATAAGACTCTAAAGGGTTTGAGATGGTTTCGGCCACCCTTAAAGTCTAATATGATTTATATCACAGCTGTATATTAACAGCTGTGCACCTTAGTTGGTTAGATAGTTGGTTAGATAATTAGTTACTGATTAGTTATATGTTAGAAATCAGTTTTACACGTGTAAGCTTATAAACTCTTCTCGTGTATGTATAAATAGCATCAGACGTAAACAGTAAATGTATTGTATTCATTCTTCAGCTTTTACACTCAATACAAAAGCTCTGTTTCCCTCTGTTTTCTGTTATGGTATCAAAGCCATAGCGCTCCTCTGAAAACCGCTTCCGCCATTAACGTTTCTTCAAAGCTTTTCCAAGATCTTCCTTCTCTGAATCAATGGTGACCATTACACCTGAATTTCCAACTTCTGAAACTCTTTCATCTTTTGAACCTCTTCCAACCGACATTTCATCCAATCCGTTCTTCCTTCACCATGGCGATAATCCAGGAACTGTAATAGTTTCTCAGCCTCTGTATGGTGACAATTTTATCACTTGGCGGCGATCTATGATGATGGCGCTGGTGGCTAAGAACAAATTTGGATTCGTTAATGGAAGCATCCCGAAGCCTTCTCCTACTGATCCTTCATTTCATGCTTGGGTACGTTGCAACAATATGCTCTTGTCATGGCTCCTCAACTCTGTGACTAAAGACATTGCAAACAGTGTCATCTTCATTGACACTGCTGCTGACATGTGGAAGGATCTCCATGAAAGGTTCTCGCATAGCAACGGACCTCGTATCTTTCAGCTGCAGAAAGCCATATCTGCCCTCACACAGGGTGCAAACTCTGTAAGTGGTTATTATACACAACTTAAGAGTCTTTGGGATGAACTTGCAAGTTTTCGTCCAATTCCACAGTGTTCTTGTGATGGATTGAAAGTACTCTTAGATTTTCTTGCTCAAGAGTACGTATTCCATTTTCTTATGGGACTCAATGAGTCTTTTTCTCAAGTTAGAGGTCAGATCCTCTTGATGGATCCACTTCCATCCATTAACAAGGTTTTCTCCTTGGTCATTCAAGAAGAAAGGCAAAGAGAGGTTGCTCTTTCTTACTCTTTGCCAGTTGAACCTACTGCCTTGATATCAAAGATGGATATCAATTCACACGGAAAATTTTCCAAACCTCAGCCTTTTCGTCGAGAAAGGCCAACCTGTACACATTGTGGCTTGCTTGGTCATGTAGTTGACAAGTGCTATAAACTACATGGTTACCCTCCGGGATACAAAAATAACAAAGCCAGAATTCATAATCATTCTGCTCATCAAGTCCAGGATTCATCTTCTGAAGATTCTGCTACTCAGTCATTACCTCCTTCTCTGCCTCTCACTCCAGAGCAGTGTAAGCAACTGCTAGCCTTAATTCAACCTCAAACGGCTCAACCTTCATCCTTTGCCAATCAAGTAGGTAGTACATCTCCTACTCAAGATCATGTGTTTTCCAATATGGCAGGTAATTCTACATTACATTCTGTTTTCTCCGTTTCACATACTTCCAAACTACATAATCCATGTCATAATGGTATTTGGATCATTGACACTGGAGCAACTGACCATATGGTCAGTTCCACCAAATATTTCACTTCCATTACATCGATTGTATCTCGAAAAGTTAGATTACCTAATGGTGCTTATGCTGAAGTAACTCATATAGGCACAGTATCACTTTCCAATAGTTTCATCCTTGTAAATGTTCTTTGTGTTCCATCTTTCTCATTCAACCTTATCTCTGCCAGTAAACTTACCAAAAACATTAAATGTTGTCTCATTTTCTTTGGTGGTTATTGCTTTATTCAGAACTTGCTCACTTGGAAGACGATTGGGTTGGGTAAGGAGAAAGGTGGCCTATTTCATTTGCTGCTGCAGAATGCCTCTGAGTTGCATTCCTCTGTATCCATCTCAGCAAGTGTCAATGCTTTATCCTCCACAACTTCTCCATTCAAATCTGCTTCTGCCAATGTGTGGCATTACCGTTTAGGTCATGTTTCTAATTCTAGAATAAAGCTGTTGCAATCTTTAATTCCTTCTATTGATTGTAATTCTGCTGATGTATGCACTGTTTGCCCTTTGGCAAAACAACGCAAGCTTTCATTTCCTGTTAGTAATTCAATATCTCAATCTGTTTTTGAGATGATCCACTGTGACATTTGGGGCCCTTTTTCAGTCCATTCAATAAATGGTAGTCGTTATTTTCTCACTATTGTTGATGATTTCAGCCGCTATACTTGGGTTTATTTGCTGCATTCTAAATCCCAAACAAGGCAACTTCTTCAAACTTTTTTTGCTTTAATACACACTCAGTTTCTTGTTGATATTAACAGCTGTGCACCTTAGTTGGTTAGATAGTTGGTTAGATAATTAGTTACTGATTAGTTATATGTTAGAAATCAGTTTTACACGTGTAAGCTTATAAACTCTTCTCGTGTATGTATAAATAGCATCAGACGTAAACAGTAAATGTATTGTATTCATTCTTCAGCTTTTACACTCAATACAAAAGCTCTGTTTCCCTCTGTTTTCTGTTAAAGCCTATGAGAGTGGTTTTGGCGCTTTTTTTATCTGAGAACTATATTAAGCAAAGTTAGAATACTATTTTCCACTAAGTGATGGCTACCTTTTATTTTTCTTTTGAATTTGCAGAGGGAGAAGTTGAGATTATGAAGGAGAAGGTCGAAGTAGACGAGGAAAAAAAGTTGGTAACTCTTACTGTTCTGGAGGGACATTGCCTTAATCTTTACAAAAGCTATAAGATTATCTTTCAGGTTATACCAAAGATTGAGGGAAGCTCGGTGAAAATCACTGTGGAATATGAGAAACTCAACGAGAATATCCCACCTCCCAATAAGTACCTTCAGCTTATTGTTAATATCCTCAAGGATTTGGATGCCCAACTTCTCAAGGCTTAAACAGTCTTCTTGATGTTTGTCGCCATGCTGTATCTTTAATATATAGTTTGCGCCTTCTACGGTATGGGCTAAATAAAGAGATCTTCGTCTATGTATAATTATCTCCCACTCCAAAGTCTTTAATTTCCTTTAATCCCAGTGTAATGAACAAACTTTGTACGCATTTTGGAGGCTAATAAAATTTGTCCCTATTCCCATGGTTATTTGTAACAGTCCTGATTTCTTCGTTCTATTTTGAGTGTCATTAATTATTTGAATGATGGTTTACGGAATGAATGATCGACTAGGATTATAATGAAACGGATTATGGTTTATCTTTATGGTAATTTCTGTGATGGGGATTGTAAACGGATCGGATGAACTAAATGGAAATTACAGAATTGATGAAAGAATTTGCTAAGGAATTAATTGACTTGATTCGAGGTAATCAGCTACCCTCCAAGAAAATAGAGAGAATGAGACGGATTTCAAGATAATACTTTCTGGATACTGTCATTGATTTCCTTCAATGTATTAATACAACTCTACTGATCAACATACTAACTGACTTGCAATAAAGCCCAACACTTTTTTTTTTCTTCCTTAAAGCCCAACACCTTAATAGAATTACCACCAGACTTTTATAGTAAATAGACCATTAAAATTGACCTATTATAAGAGAAGCCCATTAATCCTATTAATTAAGCTGATTAAAGGGCCCACAAACATAATATACCGTCATCGCTAGTGCCCGACTGAATTTTAATCTTAGGTAATCCACACTACTAACGATGCCATCATTGTAACCACCAATCAAATATGATTCCGCTGGTCATCTGTAAAATCATTGAATCCAAAGTTAAACAATATAAAAGTAAATCTCTTGACCATAGGGATTACCCGTATAATAATATCCCATAGCTTTCATCTATATATGAAGCACTATGTCATACTTTTACAAATCTCCATTTACATCATACTATTTCTATTTCATGTTTTTCATAAACGAATGAGTTCACATATCACATAATTCTAAAAAGATATTTCATGTTTGCAAATATACACATTGATCATATAAAATAGTCATGTTATGAAGTAAATTTGAAATATAACGCTTATCTGTGTGAGTTTACTCACTAGGGTCACAAGATTCCTCCAAATAACCTTATAGAAACCCACCACTTTCGTAATCTGAGAAAGAATCATTAATCATACTTTAATATAAGCTAAAACATCATGAATCTGAATTTGAAAACAGAACAGTCTTTCTGCCAAACAGTCGAACGTTCGTTTATCGAGTCAATCAATCGTTATCAATCATTCGACTAGACCATGCACTGAATGTTTGGTTATCGGCCAAATTCTGCCACTACCCAATGAGACAAATCTAACCCATTCTAATCATAATCTAAAGTCTTATCAAGAACATAGCATCCAACTCATTCAAAATCATTCATCCATATTAAACCACCCAAAACTCAAATTTAACACTACACGAACCAAAGATTCATGTTCAATCATATAGATTCACTTTCATACTCTAAACAGAACACAATTACTTCCAAACACCTAAATATCACATGGTAATCATAGTACTCTATGATCATCTAATCATCAACTCATCAATAACTTAATCAAAATCAACTTAATATCATAATCTACTAAACCATACGCAAATCTATGATCTAAAGATTAATACAAGAAGTCAAAAGTAGAATCAAGCTAGAAACAATAACTAGAATGAGATTAAACGAGACTAGATGAGATTATAACCTCTTCTTGAGTGAAACATCCCAAGATTCACTTTATCTCTCCTCCTCCCTTTTCTCTCTCTCACTCTAAGGTTTCAAGAGGATGGGAATATCGAAATTCGGCTATAGGGTCGAGAAGCATTGTTTAAAA
Source organism: Betula pendula (assembly GCA_900184695.1). NCBI lineage: Eukaryota > Viridiplantae > Streptophyta > Magnoliopsida > Fagales > Betulaceae > Betula > Betula pendula. The sequence continues at coordinate 91,122 of FXXK01000131.1, read as the reverse complement.
CATACACATGCATGCTTAAAAGGTTAGAGAGGTCTAAAGAATAAGTTGTTATAACTGTCCATCAATCGTTTGGTTGCCACGTTGATCGTTCGTGGCTAGGGTTTTATCAAACGTTTGTGTGTCCTCACTGATCATTCGGTGAGACCCAAAATCCACAAAAGTTTAAAATAATACACTTATCTCAACTTTAAATATCCTAAGTTGATATTAGAGCCCTCTTAAACTAATTATTTTTCGGGGTGTTATATTCCTTCATCCTTATAAAATTTTTTTTCTCAAAATTTCTAAATCCTCAATTCAAAAGACAAGGAACAGTAATTTTACCTCAATGGTCCATAGTATCAAAAGACTTGTGCTCGATTAGTTCTTAGGCATCCTTATCCCATCCATTTTTCGATACTAGAGCTTCTTCGTCCAATCCAAATTGATCCAAGACGGCATACTTGGAATGATGCAAAAAATCAACTTACACATCGATCATTAAGGGTGTTGTAGTTGATGTTACCCATACTGTACCAATCATTGTCACTCTTGACCTCCAAATCCATCAATTCACAAAATGGGTAGTTCCACACATAGTCAGAGTCTGTGAGTATCTTCACCATGATCCTCCACGAACTTCTCTTGATCAACTACTCTAAAATCATCCAACCATAACTGTTACTAGTAACCGCAATAATTATGTACACAATCCAAGACAACCAAGAAAAGAAATCAAGCATTCGATAAGATCCACGACCCTTAACATCGACACGTGCATGCATTCCTACTAGGTCCGATGGCAAGGTTACTTGGTATGCCATTAAGCCTATTTCTTGGTGATCTCAACGGGTCCCACATAATTGTCTCTTACCAACAATATTTTGATACAATGTTGACAAATACTTTCATTCGTAAGCATCCCATATAGAGCTTACGAATAGTCGCGTTTAGCTAGTATTGTAGACAAACCCATTCAATGGCAAAATACTGAATCCAACTTCTTTTGAAATCCAAGACACATGTTCACAGCATACTTTCCAAATCTTTTATTGTTTCTTTCTCACTGACCATTGGTCTACGAATGAGGAGCAATGCTAAACTTCAACTATGTACTCATCTCTTATTGTAAACCTTGTCAAAATCTCGAAGTAACTCTAGAATTACAATCTAATACAATTGTTTCTCCAATTATCTAAAAAGTTATTATCTTATGAATTGAAGTCCTCACCGAATAACACCTTTAACCATTACCTCTTTAAGGCTCCGATTAAATGCAAAAAAGATCTCGTATAATTCCTTACCTCATTAATAGCACATAATTATATAATCAATACCAATATAATCCATGACTAAACAATCTACAAATTGCCCTTGACCTCGATCATATTCCAGAGTCCAAGTATCCATCCATTCCATTATTTCCTCAAGCCATATATGCTATCGATTTGTCCTTTCAGTTACTTCCCTCATTCATTGCCAAGTTTTTATTTGAGTTTTAATGCCATTGATGTTTGGTGTAACTTAAGCTTTGAACAATAATATATTGTGTTTTGATGACATTTTTTGTTGTAATGAATTTTCTATGCAATGATTCTATGTAATGAATTGTCTATGCATTGACATTCGTTCACCTTCCGTTTTCTCCCTACTTTTTCTGATAATTTGAAAACTTGCAATCATATAAAAAAAAAAAAAATCCAAATTTATGATGATAAAAAAATCAAACTTATCAGGGACAACTAGGGGTGGCATTTATGTTCGTGTGTCGGATTCAAGTCATTTCGAGGCATATGTATATGATTATATATGTCAACCCTAACCTCAATTATTTAATTAAATGAGTCATATCCTTCAATGATAACCTATTAATTTCGTATTGGGTTCATATCAGGTTAACAAGTCATATTAAAAATTGCCAACATCAATGTCGTGTGTTGGATGCATAAGACTATATAGGTCAACCCTAATCCGACCAATTTAATTAAAAGGTTAAACCCATGCCATCAACCATAATCTATTAATTTTGTGTTGGATTCGTGTCAAGTTCGCAAATAATGTCAAAAATTGTCACTGCTGTGAAACTTATCTGCGACCATTTTTTCAGTCGTCGTGATATATTTGTATCAATGGTGACTTTCCGTCTCACATGCCTAGATGTTACACCCAAGAAAATAATTAAAGAGTTAGTTAATAAAAACCCTTGGACAATTTGAATTAATAACGTATATAGATAATAATAATTAATAAAAGTGTAGGTATGGTAATGGAGTAGTAACAATGTTAATTAATTAATTAGAATGTATATGAATAGCATGATAGTTATATTAAGTATGGGTGGAAAGCAATAATTATTAAGTGATATAATTTTTAGCTAGTAGGGTTCATATTCTAATTTAGAAAAAGTAAGAGCTACTTTAAATTATGAGGAGTGGTGGTGCTGTCGCAGGCCAACCAAAATAAAAACTATATACTCCTAAAATACCTGTAGTAGTGCAAGTAAGGATCGTTCCCACGGAGAGTATTCACAGTCTAATATTTTATGCTACCGTGAACAAGAGATGGGGGGGTTTTGATAGTATAACGAAAACAATTTTAAGAAGAACTAAAGAACAATTCATATCAATTTAAAGTATCAAAATCAATCAAGGAGAACAAACCTTGGTCGAAGTCAACATCCACCATCGGAATTTTACAAACTGATCATCGGATGCAAGCATATGTTAATTCATACTTTGAAAATTCACCGTTGGAATTATTATCCTATCTCTCCTTAGTCGTAGTTAATTAGAAAACAAGCGATCTAATTAACCTTAACTACTAAATAACCCAAGACAAGCGCTAAAGGTTTAATTTAGTAGGCCACCTTAAGAATTAGAAGAGATCGGATGAAGTTAAACAACACAAGCACAAGCGGTTTGCAATTTAATTTAATCGAGCATTCTCCTCAGAATCTAATAATTTCTGACGCAGCAAATCATTAAATCTGAGTTGCTTCGCAAATTAGAGGGATCAAACAATTACGGATTTGATATCTAATCTAGCAGCAGATTGCAACGAATAATAAACTAGTAGATCTCCTAGTAATTAAACAAGACAATCATGGAAAAATAGGCATAGAAGAATATCCGATACTCAAAGCATAAATTGAACACTAAAATAATTTAGATCTCACAGTTTTATTGATTCCGAGGCTTCCGTTTTCCTTCAACCAATTGATAAAAATTTAGCTACGCAGAGCCATAATGAAAACTCAAAGAATCTGTTAGAGAAGAGGGGAGAAAAAAGAGGTTCTGTAGTTTTATGATTCCCCTCTCCTTTATACACGTTTATACTCCTAATTAGAAGCCTACAAGATCTCCTAAAGGTATTCTAACTGTTATCCTAAATTAACAATATCCAAATCTGATTAATAAAGGAAAATATTAGAAATAAAATAGAGTCCTAATATAACTAGGAAAGTGGTGTTTCCAGCTGTAATTTTCGTGCACCAAATCTGCTAGTTTCCACATATTAGAATTGCATGCTAAGGAATGTTCTAGAACATTAACAGTGCAGGTGCTGCAACTTCCAGCCCGATTTCGACCTTGATGCAGCCATTATCTCTCAAAACGCAAAACATGAAAGTTGTAGATATATTTCTTGGTGTTCCATATCATCTTGAATCATCTCAATTGGAGCTCGGATGAGAGAGTTATGCCCAGATTACGAAGTGATGTTGAAACTGTCCAGAATCGCCCAATTAGCTTTGTTTTGCATTTAGTGCCTCCAATTGTATCCTAAATCAAAATAAAAGAATAATGAGTACATTTAGGCACCAAATAAGTATAAAAGACTAAACATTAAGGGAGAAAAATATGACATTTTGCATTCTTATCAAGGAGCATGTGCTGCCACATGTTGGGCAGCCAAAGCTGCTGGTATTATAATGAAATAGCTGATATAAAGTGGAACAAGCTGTGCATCACGGGGCAGCTGCAGCTTACCCCCTTTTTCCTTCTCTTCTTCACGTGGCAGCTGCAACACACTCCATTTTTCTTCCTCTTCTTCACGTGTTCTCCCTCATTTTCACACAGCCCATTCTCTTCTTCTTTTCCCTTCTCTTTTTCCTTCTTTCTCCTCTGCTGCGTCACTCTCGGTTCCTACTGCTGCTGTCCGTGACTTCCATGCTATTTCTGGCCGTGAGTGAGGAAGAGTGAGAGCTGGCTGAGAGAGAGAGTTGGACGTGAGAGAGAGTTGAAATTCTGTGATGGGAGGTTCTGGCCGTGAGTCTTGTTAGCTGTCCAAGGTAGAAGATGAAGAGGAATTCAACCATGGGTCTTCTAGGTTGGTAAGTACCTAACCTTCCCTCACATTTCTCATTGTTACCCACTGATTTTAACACTTGAGATTACATAAAATAGCTTGGGTTTCCATAGGTCTAAAAATTGAACTAGTTGGGAAACTCTTCCTCCTTTGGCCGTGCATGTTAACTTGAAGTGTTGGGCTGGAAAGTTTTGATAAGTTAATTTGTGTAGATGCTGGACAGACTTGGGAAACAATTGCATGGCTGAATGGTTGTAGAGTTTTGGGTGAATTTTGATAGCTTAATTGATGTGAATCATGGGCTGATTTTGGGAGTTTAAATTATATTTGATTGGGCTGTTTTATTAGTTGATTGTTGGCTGGTTTTAGGATGAGGTTGGGGCTGATTTGTGTGCTGTTTTGGGTGTGGTTTGACAGCATGTATGTGTGTGTAAATTGAATGGAATTTGAGAATATGTGTGTGCAGATTTTGGGAGTTTAATTTGTGTTTGGTTGGACTGTTTTGCTAATTGATTG
>FXXK01000131.1:73022-81834 GCA_900184695.1 Betula pendula | reverse complement strand
ATGGACTATTTCTCATCTTCTCAATATGGGATTGGGGTGTTACAAAACTCCCCCTCTAAAACTCCTGACGTCCTCGTCAGGGCCACGTCATGCAATGTTCTAGTACCACATGACATGGCGTTACTAGGTGGCTCTGATACCATTTGTAAAGACCTAGGAAAAAGCATTAGCCATATTTGCGCTATCACCCCAAAATGACTAGTCTATTTTGGAGTTTCTCTAGAATCACTTATAAAGCCCAGTTTCACCTAGTAACTAGGAGATGTGGGACTCAACACTCATGACTCTCTTTATAAATTATCCACTCTATGTGGACTATTTCTCATCTTCCCAATATGGGATTGGGGTGTTACACGTAAGGGCTACATTTTGCTCTTATTCACGCAATGATGTTAGAATACAAAAACCTACTATTTATAGGAGAAATGGATAGATAATTAAGTATGGTAATCAAATCAATTAGGTTTGATTACCATCAAATTTGATTACAACCAAATCAAACAGGTTTTATTACCATCAAATCTGATTACAATAAAATTCAATAATATATTCTAACATCCATTTCAAAAATCAAAGTGGAAGTTTGTAGAATCTTGAGTTTTATTTATTTATTTTTTTTTGTTGGAGACGATAGCGATTGCTGACGGAGGCTAGTGGCAATGACTGATAGCAAAAACGATGACCGAAGATGGGCTTTTAACAAAACTTTTCTGAAATTGGGCAAAAAATGAGAGCCAACAAATAGCCAAAATGAGACCAAGTATGGGCCTGGGTTTTAAACAATACTACAAAAGTTGAAAATTTGGCCAAGATGAGAACTAACAAATGGTTGAAATGAGGCCAACTATGATCTTTAAATGGGCTTGGGTTATAAAACCATACCATAAATGTAACACAGGGAAAAACGCTAGTCACATCTGCGCTATTACCCCAAAAGAACGAGTCTATTTTGGAGTTTTCCTAGAATCACTTATAAAGCTCAGTTTTACCTAGTAACTGGGCGATGTGGGACTCAGCATTCTAGAATCTCTTTATATAAATTACCCACTCTATATGGGCTATTTCTCATTATATTCTCACTATGGGACCGAGGTGTTACAAACTCCCCCTCTTAAATTCCTGACGTCCTCATCAGGGTCACGTTATGCAGTCTTCTAGTACCACATGGCCTGGCGTTACTAGGTGGCTCTGATACCATTTGTAATGACCCAGAAAAAAGCGCTAGCCACATCTGCGCTATCACCCCAAAAGGACTAGTCTATTTTAGAGTTTCCCAAGAATCAGTTATAAAGCCTAATTTCACCTAGGAACTAGACGATGTGGGACTCAACACTCATGACTTTCTTTATATAAATCACCCACTTTATATGGGCTATTTCTCATATTTCCAATATGGGACCGGGGTGTTACAATAAAGGCCAAATAAAATTGGGCCAACAAAGGGTCGAAAGATGAAGTCAACTATGGGCCAAAACATATTTGCCACCCTGCGTTTATACAATGAAAGCGTAAGTAGAAATCTTTAATTTCACACATGACGTTACAATAATAAAGATAGAATCTCACACTAGAATATTTTTTCTTTTTAAAACACTAGAAATTTTACACATAACACAATGGAGCTGACTGAAATGCCTCAAAGATAATATTAACTTTGGTTTTCATTACATATAAATGCATACAAGATACATCAAAATATAAATATGTGCCACAGGCACATACTCATTTGTTTGCCTGTGACACTTGAGCATACATAATTGAACAACACTAACATAAAGTTATTGTCATAATACATAAAGCAAAGGAAATAATCATAAACATATAAAACTAGCTCCTCAAGGACTAGCAAAACACACATACTAGATGGTCTAGAAACCATCAAAGCTGGCAAAGGGACCCTCACCCTCAATCTCAATCCCTGCATCAAGGTCTATGTAAATATGATGTTATCATATTTACATAGGCAAACAAACAAGTCTTCTGTCTTCATAGTATGAAAGATTGTTGGTTTATTAAAGCAACATTAACATTAATGATTATAGATATGACCAAGATATGATATATGTCGTCGTAGATTATAAAATATCCATGACAATAAAATCAAGTCATCATGAAAATTTAAGCACATATTCGTGATGACACCTTTTCGTTGTTTTAGATAAAGGCCCTTTTTTTTTTAATATAAGTATGGTATTCACAACGACAACAATGTGTCGTCATGGATATGTACTTATCCGTTACGATCATAGTCGTCACAAATATGTTTTACTTTTAATGATGAACTTTATCATTAGTAAAACTAGTATGTCATTGCTTAAAACTTTTAGCAATATTCTCTTGCGCATGTTTTCACAGTGACACATTCGTGATGACCTAATTAGATAACTGATTATTAGCGATAACAATAACATGTTGTTTCGAATAACAAATTATCAGCGACAATGACTTTTCTATTATCGCTATTAAAGTGATTGTCAAATACCAAAATTCTTGAACTACAATCAAATCTTATAATATCTTCTAAAAAAATTTAAGTTGTACGAATCATTAGATGTCTATGACTGACACTTTAATTATATTGCTTTCTAGTAAAGATCTGGTCTTGCTAAAACATCAACTCCCACACTGTTTTCAGCTTTTTGAGGAGCTATTGTCATCCACATATCGCCTGACGTGAATCACGTATCCATACTTTTGTTCGAAAAAGTCACTTTTCTTGTTTTGGAAAAAAGACTGTCACACAATTTGTGAAAGGAAAAGCAATAATAGATCGAGCGCATGCATAATTTGCTGTAGATGATTCATCCAAAATATATAAGAGGTGGCCAAACTAGTAGCAACCCCAATACATATATTATATTTTGCTTATTGAATATCGTCGACTGGTTTCTGACTATTTTAGTAGATAATATGGATCTTACTGGTAAGCAAGATGTGGATGTTGAAATCAAGTCCACTGCTGAGGAGTTTTACAACGTCCTGAAGAGCAAAATTCAGCACCTACCTAATATCTCCTCCGACAAAGTGCACGGAGTTGAAGTACAGGAGGGTGACTGGGAAGCCTCGGGCTCTGTCAAGCTTTGGAAATTCACTGTTGGTAAGGCCCTTTTAATCCATTATTTGAAGCTCGTGTTGGAGCTGACGTTTTTTGTAATTAATTCTTAATCAGTTCGATCGGAGTCTTGGGTTTGAAATCCGGCCTATGTCAAAGTTAATTAACAATTTAACATGCTATTCTCTAATATTAATTGCCTTGATCAGCACATGAATTTTGGAGGTAACCTAGTTACTTTAGGCTATAAATTAAGAGTTGAAAACTATTTATTAAAACAATCTGTTTTCCGCTTATTTCTAACAAATATTCTTTTAAAATGGGCGATTTAAAATATAGCAATTTCAAACGTGCAATTTTAAAAAATAATTTTTAAAAACGCAATTAAACTTTTGAGACAATCACAATTTGACTTTCAAAATCATAATATATGCCTTTAAAATCGTGTGTTAAAAACATATCATCATATCTGTAGTTTAAAAACGTAAATTTTTTATATTTTTTAACTGTATTTTTTAAAAATGCATGTACTGCCAAACGATACATTTTATGTGTACTTTTGGCCTCAAAATCACGGGACCAAACATCTCTAAATGTGGTTTAGGCCACGATTATCGCATAATTATGAGTCGATCGTATATATATCTAGAAAAAAAAAATATTAGTTGCATCAGATTTTTTAGATCCGAAGCTAAATAAATAACTTTTATTTTTACACGACCGGCTTCTTCATTCATTTTGTACCAACAAACAAGAAAAATAGGTCAATTTATACTTTCTTTTTCCATTTTCTACCAATCCCCCCATTCCGTCGAAAAGATGCCACCCTGTTTGTTTTATGTCTTTATTTTATTGGGGGGGGGGGGGGGGGGGTTATTGTTCATACGTTTGTATTTGTCGTTTCTTTAGTGTTTATATTTAACTTTAAAGGTCCATTAGTCTACTGTGTCGTAGATTAATGCATGTCCAAACATACTTTCAATGATCCTAAAATATTAATTAATGTTTTTATTTGGATTATGACTCATTAATATTTTGAAAAAGTAATAGTCAGTACAAATGAATTAATCTAACGGGCATATATGTAATTTTCTTGTGAAACCTTAGAGGGTAAGACTGAGACCATAAAGGACAAGGTTGAAATAGATGAGGAGAACAAGTCCCTCTCTTTTACAGCTTTGGAAGGAGATCTGCTGACGCATTACAAGAGCTATAAGGCGACTGTTAAGACTACCCCAAAACCAGACGGTGGCTCGGTGAAAGTTAGTGTAGATTATGAGAAACTAAACGAGGATGTTCCAGCTCCTGACAAGTACCTGGATTTTGTGGTCAATGTGGTGAAGGATATCGATGCACACATACTTAAGCCATAAAAGAACGTAGTATCCTTCGAGTAAGAGAATAAAAGTTTGGAACCTCTTACGGTCGTACTGCAGGTTAAATTCCCTGATGGAGCCGTACTTATAAGTCTTGTGTGTAAGCCTGTGTTTTGTGGTTGATTTAGCTAAAGAATAAACATGTGAATGCATGTGATGTAGTGAATGCCATCACGAGTATTTGTAAATTCTAACCCAAAAAAGAGTGTGTTGTTTTCTAGAATTTAAATATTAGGATTTCATTTTGTGAAATATTTATATGACATGGTGGGATTCAAGCATTGGGAGAGTTAACAACACTTAAAAATTTAAAATATAAGCATGTCATGAGCTCGACCAGTCCTTCAATATTACCATACTCATTTAAAAATGAATTCATTTTTTACACACTACACAAAAGTGGTTACTAAAGTCTAAAAAATCGTCGCCAATGATCATCAGCCACGACAAAAGCTCTTGCTTGTGTGTCATTGACATAAAATGTCATCACCAATAATAATTTTTAGCGATGACTTTTGTCGTTGCTAATTATATTCCCATTGTCGCTGAAAAGTAGGCACATGAGAGGTAGACTTGTCTTGCTGATATAAAGATATCACTCAAGATATCAGTGACAACAAGGCTTGTTGTCCCTGATATTTGTGATAAGTTATTTTTTTTTTTTTAATAATATTAATTTTTTTTTCCAATTGATGTTCTAGTTTATATTGATTATGATCAATACATATACAAACTTAACTAGTTGGGCATTAATTCTGTGCTCTAACTACATTGTTGCATAATTCATTACAAGAAAGTACTGCATCATTACAACAAAACGTGGTCTCCAACCAAATAGCATCATTGCATAGAAAATTCTTTTATAGCAGAAGTTGTTATTATGACACGGTTTCTGAACAAAACGTGTGAGTAGCATATAAAAGCACCCTCACTATTATTACAAAAGCAGCCTCACTACAAAAGCACCCTTATGTGACATTCGGATGGAGGCAATCTTTTAGGATTGTTCGGAATCCTAAAGTATTATCTCGTTTGGTTGCGTTTAATTAAGTAAAGGGAATCCATATGCCGGAAGATATTTGGATTTCCTCTCAACTACCTTTTATTGGGAATGTGGATATTCCCTTCTTGAAAGGTGGGAATCCACAGTCATTTGGCTTTGGATTTTTTATTTTATTTTTTAAAAAAAAAGGACAAAAATGATCGCATTCCCTTAAACACAAGGTTTTTTTTAAAAAAAAAAAAAAATTAGTAATGCATGCTAAATATATTTTATTTCTCAGTCCTTAAACCTTACAAAAACTCTCTCCCTTGAGCATTAGATTTTTTTATTAATTAATATTGTTATGGTTATACAAGAAAAGTTAGACTATGTGATAATTTTGTTGTGGTTATTTTTTTAATGCTACTTTTTGGGTTTGATTGTGACCATTTGAAAAGTGTGAATATCAAAGTGATTACCTATTTTATTCAACAAAATATGGAAATGTGCATATTTTATTTAATTATATATGAAAAATGAAGAAAATAAATCAAACAATATAGACATGCGGTTTATATACTTTTTCCTACCTGTCATTTTTTGTTTAATGTTTAAATACTTTCGTATAAAACACCCTTATATTTGAAGAGAAAAACATAGGGATATTTTGGAAAGAATAAATAATTTCTACAGGATGACTAGAAGTAAACCAAACATGAGAATTTCATATTTTCGAGAATCCTATCAAATTCCTAATCATTCCCAAACATGAGTTTTGTCACATTCTTAGGAATCCAAATTTCCAGGCATCACCTTTTTTAGAATGTGGATGTTAGAGCTAAATTCCTCAAACCAAAGGCAACACCAATGTCATTACAAAAGTACCCTCATTACAAAACCATAAAGAACACTACTACCACTACAAGAAAAATGGTCTTTAACAAGGAAAGCTCTTAAAATGGTCGCTAATAACTCTTAGCGATGACGTTTGTCGTCGCTAAAGTGGTCATCAATACCTCGTCGTTAAATACTCAATAGCTACGATGTTCTTAGTCATTGGTGATAATGAATATTAGCAACGACGCTTGTCGTCGCCAAAAGCACTAAAATTTATCTTGAAAAATGCCTTTCATAAGTGTCGTCACTGATTGTATATATGTTCATTACTGACAATATTGTCATCACTAATGTTGCACAAATCAAGGACGATAACCTCGTTGCTGATGATCAAGAGAAGCAAATGCTAAAATTAATTCAACTTCTTCTCATTTGGAAAAGAGAAGCAATCCAATACAAAACCCCTAATGCTCTTACCTCGAAAACAAAAAACAATTCAAACTGAACAATCTCTCTGAACATTCAAAAGCTTGCCGGAGGGAGGAGTGGTGGCCATCACTGACGAGGGCTTCTGATCTTCGGAGATCAGTGCCTTAACTATCAGACCTCCATCGCTGCTCCTCTTCGCGCCCTCACTCATTTTCGCTTCAACAAGGTGTAATGCCCTAGCAAAATTATTTAACTGGTAAATGACTTAGTGATTCACTTCTCAGCCTTAACTCTCCCAAGTTAAAGCTCAGGGATCATTGGTGTGCTGTCATAGGCAACCAAAAATAAAACATACACTTCTAAAAATACATGTAGTAGTGCAAGTAAGGATCGTTCCTACGGAGAGTATTCAGCTTAGTTTGATGCTACGTGAACAAGGATTAGGGGGGTTTGAGTATAACGAAAACAATTTTAAGAAAAACAACTAAGGAACAATTCAATTTAAAGTATCGAAATCAATCAAAAAAACAAACCTTGGTTGAAGTCAACATCCACCATCGGAATTTTACAACTGATCATCGATGCAAGCATATGTTAATTCATACTTTGAATATTCACCGTTGGAATTATTATCTCTCCTTAGTCGCAGTTAATTAGAAAACAAGCGATCTAATAAATCTTAACTACTAAACAACCCAAGACAAGCGCTAAAGGTTTATTCTAGTAGCAACCTTAAGAATTAGAGAGATCGATGAACCTAAACAACACAAGCGCAAGTGGTTGCATTTAATTTAATCGAGCATTCTTCCTAAGATCTAATAATTTTTGACGCAGCAAATCATTAAATCTTAGTTGCTTCGCAAATTAGAGAGATCAAACAATTATGGATTTGATATCTAATATAGCAGTAGATTGTAACGAATAATAAACTAGTAGATCTCCTAGTAATTAAACGAGACAATCATGAAAATAGGCACAGAAGAATATCAGATACTCAAAGCATAAATTGAACACTAAAATAATTTAGATCTCATAATTTTATTGATTCCCAGACTTCTGTTTCCTTCAACCAATGATAAAAGTTTCGCCGCACAGAGCCATGATGAAAACTCAAAGGATCTATTAGAAAAGAGGGGAGAAAAAGAGTTTCTTGTAGTTTGATGATTCCCCTCTCCTTTATACATGTTTATGACCCTTATTAGAAGCCTACAAAATCTCCTAAAGATATTCTAAATATTATCCTAAAATAACAATATCCAAATATGATTAATTAAGGAAAATATAAAAAATAAAATAGAGTTCTAATATAACTAGGAAAGTGGTGTTTCCAGCTGTAATTTTCGTGCACCAGCTCTGCTGGTTTCTGCAGATTAAAATAGCATGCTAAGGAATGTTCCAGAACGTCAACAATGCAGGTGCCGCAACTTCAAGCCCGATTTTGACCTTGATTCAGCTAGTATCTCTCAAAACTCAAAACATGAAAGTTGTATATCTATTTCCTAGTGTTACATAGTATCTTGAATCATCTCAATCGGAGCTCGGATGAGAGAGTTATGTCCAGATTATGAAGTGATGTCGAAACTGTCCAGAATCGCCCAATTAGCTTTGTTTTGCATTTAATGCCTCCAATTGCATCCTAAATCAAAATAAAAGAGTAATGAGTACATTTAGGCACCAAATAAGTATAAAAGACTAAATATTAAGGGAGAAAAATATGACATTTTGCATTCTTAGTTGTTTTTTTTTTTGCCTCTTAATTGTACACAGTTCTTCAAGAATTTAGCATAAGAGGTACTTGTTTACATAAATCTAAAAGTAGAATACTTTACCTCTGCATCTCGAAAAGTTAGCATATAAATCTTTGTTTTGCACAATTCTTTTCTTAGTTCTGCTAAAAGCCTGCAGGACAAAAGGAGTACTTAGTTATAATAAAAAGAAGCGAACTTTCGCTTAGATCGCATCGTCATTGAGACGTCCGTCTGCAACGATGTTTTTCTCCTTTTCTTGCTTCGACGATGCAGGTGTGCCTTTATTGAAATCTCAACCTCTCCTTGACCACTCCTCAAACGATTCCTTGCATTTCTCTTGGATTTACTACCGTTTGAGATGGTAATTCGTCTAACTCTGCGCTCTAGT
>FXXK01000131.1:53022-65522 GCA_900184695.1 Betula pendula | reverse complement strand
TTATCATATCACAACAAGACTCCTCTCTAGCTCTGCACATGCTGCTTAACCAAACGGGGTTTAGCTCCTCAAAAATCACCCTGAGTATGCCTTCCATCTCGACAGTATCACTCGAGTGATCCGACATCATTTATGCTATTTATAAAACAACCAATGTTTCATAGATGGAGAAGATACAAACGTAAGTCTACGACTTAGTGAGTAGTAATACACATGGTGTACAGGTTATCATTTTTGTAAACTCAATTATAAAAGAAATATGCAAGATGTTTTGTTTTATAAAACAATGGTATGATAATTTAGATGAACATGTGATATGTTAAATAATATGGTCTACTTGAGACATAAACCCTCTATTAGCAAGGTTTACACGTCCTTGAAGGACTTCTAGTACAATTCTTGTGCCCCAGACATTGCAGAAACGTACAGTCTTATACTAGTAGTCCGACCAAGTCTGACCTCGGGTTGCCCACACTGACTATCAAAGCCGTAACAGTGACCCCACTCGAAGAATAGTACCTCAGTCACAAAACTATAACCATTAGATCCACAATACACACACAATAATAAATAACTTGACAAAAGGGTTAACTTGTCATAATAGTAAGCTCATGGCCATTGTTTCGTTCAAGACAGTGTATCATGTCATACGATTCACATTAATCTTTCATTGTCTTTTATATGTATGCTTTTCACAACTAATCATTTTATTATCTTTATTATTCATAATTGTTTCACAAATAAAGTTTACAATTAAGCATAAAATATATATTTTATGAGAGTTGTAAACATGCATGTTTTATATATAAAAAATAATCATGCTATGCAAAAAAATAATAATAACAGGCATTAGTGTGAGTTTACTCACTTGTGTCGTAAGTGTCAACCAAATAACCTTTCGAAGGATTTTCAACTTCTAAATTAGCCTAAGACTAGGTAAAAATCACTTACAAATCTTAACTAGCCAAAAACTAACATTTTGGCCGAGATGCGAACGTATGTGTAGCGTACGAACGTATGTGTAATATATGAATACATGTGTACAAACGTTCCTAATACAGTCACAAACGTTTCTATATCGACCAAAAAGTAGTTTTTGGTTTATTACGCATTTCCAAACCTCTAATAGTCCTTCCTAAAGTCTAAGTAAGGTTCTTAAAGGCAGAAAACATAAATTAATGCGAACATGCAAACTAATGAACGTCTAATTACATAAAACTATGATGAATCCATAGTTTCAAGGCTCAAAACTCTTAAGTCTCAAAATAAAAACCTAACTTAGCAAATAACTCTAAACCAAAAACTTAAAGCACAAAAAAAAAGGTAGAAACTTTAAACGAGACTGAGAAAAACAAGTTAAGGTTGAGAGGTTACCCACATTGAAAAACAAAGTTCAAAAGTTCCTCTTCTCCTTCAAGAATCTCTCTCACTCACTCACACTATCAGAAACTACTCATAAATAGGGTGAAAATATACAGAAGATTTGAGGTATGATGGGTATTTATAGTGTTAGAACGCTTGGATAAAAACTGTTGAATAGACTTTGAAATTGGGCTACATAAACGTTTGTGTGTCCTTCACTTACACATACACCAGGTGCATGACCTGCTACGTGCGCAGAGATGAACAATGCAAAACGACATAGTCACGAACATATGTGACTTTACACGAATGTATGTGTGTACTGTATGCACGAACCTTCTTACGAGGTTTTAAGCAACCCTCTCATCCTATAAACCTTAATCAATGATAAATTCACCTTGATTATTCTTTCGAGGTATTACACAAGGACGGAGTAAGTTTTTTACTGTGTGTTTCGACAGGGAATTGATTCAATCACTAATTAGGAGTGCTTTTACCATATACTAATCAGAACATATCCTTGACGATAGTAACATGTCGTCGCAGATACTAAGCATATCAGCGATGACAAATTCGCGTCGTCGCGGATATGATTTAGTTAATGGCCTTTTTTATTTTATTTAAGTATGGTATTACCGATGACCCCAGTTATCGTGGATATGATTTACTTTTAATGACGACATTTATCATTTGCAAAGTAATATGTTGTTGCTATAAACTTCCCGTAATTCCCCCCACGCGTGTGTATTTGCGACAGCAAATTCATGACAACCTAAGTGTTGTCGTTACTATCACCAATTTTTAGATTATCAACGACGACTATAAAATGTCGTCGGGAATAAGAAGTTTTTAACGATGACATTTCAGTCATCACTACTAAAGTTGTCACTAAAGACCAAAATTTTTGTAGTTACATTATGCAATCAAGGACATAGAGGAGTTAGCTGATTGAGAATCAACTAAATTAAGTAACCAACTATCTCGAGTCCTCGACTGACGACTATCTGGATGAAAAAGTATTCTGATCATACTACCACATTCAGCACTATCCACACTTTTTTTCTTTTTTCTTTTTTATGCTCATCTTTTCTCTTTATGAATAAAGGTGAACCAATTATTTGTTCGGATCAACGCGATAAAGAATGCCATATTGGTGGTGTGGACCATTATTCCAAGTGTCTGATCGCTAACCATAAGTGGAATGTGAATTTATTGGGATACCACATCCACTATCAATTCGATACCGGAATTTTCTTTGCATGTGCCTTTGGACTTGGATTCTGACATACTAAGGGATTGTATACACGCGCGTATCTAATTAAGGAAAAGCATAAGATTATCACATCAATCTCCCTAATCATGCTTCTATATATGGCTAAGGCCATGTTATTTTTTTCCAACGTCTCTCCCATTTTCTTGCTAGCTAGTTGATTTCTCAGCAACAGAAAATTACTATGGCTCAAACTGCAAAGCTGGAGGCCCAAACTGAGATCAAATGCTCTGCTGAGAAGTTCTACGATATCTTCCGGAGAGAAGTACACCTGGTGCCCAAGATATGCCCCAACATGGTGAAAGATATACAACTACTGAAGGGTGACTGGGAGTCGACGGACTCCATAAAGCAATGGACTTATGTTGCAGGTAAGGAACACTACTAATTGAAGAAAACTTTTTATGACCCTTATATTAAAATAATGGGAAAACTTCACTTAAGTTCCCTGAATTGTTGCCGCTATTGCATTCACCAACCTAAACTTAAAAAACTTTTAATTTAGTGTATCTAACTTTCAATTTTTTCAATTTCACTTATCTATTAGAATTTTTCATTAAATCCTCCGTCAATATATAATATCATACTATCCTATATAAATATAATAGTAATACACATAGTACTATATAAATTTTCATTGATTCAAGCATGGAATTTTACAAATTCATTAAATTCTGACAAACACTTAAATCCTTGTAATTTTTTCTTTTTTTTTTTTTAAAAAAAATTAAGTATTTTAAAAATTTTGACACTCCTACGTTAGGATTTAATAAAAAATCCTAATAGAGGAGTGAAATTGAAAAAAAAAAAAAAAAAAAAAATTAAAAGATAGATACACTAAATTAAAAGTTTTTTAAGTTTAGTAGGTAATTGCAAATATAATGTAAGTTTAGAGAGATTAAGTGAAGTTTCTCCTAAAATGATCATATGATCTCTATGTAAAATCTAAAGCATAATTAGTAGTTAAACTTAACCTAACCTGAAATCTACTGTTGAAAAACATGACAGGAAATTCTGAGGGGGTTAAGACAGCTCAATCAGTAGATGAGGAAAATAAGTCGATCACCTACACAGCAATAGATGGAGAGATTGCAAAACACTACAAGGTTTTAAAGTCCACTATGCAGGTTACACCAAAGGGTAATGGCACCTTGGTGAAGTGGACTTTCGAATATGAGAAGGCAAATGACGAAGTCCCAGCTCCTATTAAGTACACTGACTTAACAGCCAATGTGACAAAGGCTGTCGAAGCATACCTTCTCAATGCATAATACAAAAGGACATATCCTTCTGTACTACTACTACTATATACTTGTACAATAAAAGCTGACGAGCTTTAAGTTTCCTCTAATGGATAATATGTATCTTCATCAAGAGGACTATGTGTTAATTAATCACTGAAAGTTCTGAACTCAAAAATAAACAATCTCTTGGCCTTTTGTTTCATTTTCTATTTCCAATTATATCTAGGAGGGGATCTCTCTAAATGGAAATTGGTCTTATTTCCAATTATAGCTAGGAGGAAAGGATTCAATCACCACGTTTTGGGGCTCATATGTTAAGGGAGAGTTTGAGTCTACATGTGAGGGAGAGTGTTAAATTAATATAAATTAAATTATTAAATTCATCATTTCTTATCACTATATATTAAGTGTTTAGGATAAGTGATGATTTAACATGGTATCAGAGTCAAAAGTCATTCGTTCGAACTTTGTCTCTATTATTCACCTCCTATTTCAATTAAATATTTTACGTGCTGAGCTTCACTTATTTATGGGAATCGAGTTTCAGCCCACTCATGAAAGAGAGTGTTATCATATAATTAAATGATTAAATGCATCAATTTCATCAATTTCTACTGCTTTTAAACAATCTTTAGTGGATAACTTTCTGTTTATCTTTTACTGTGGCTCTCAACAAGTGTTTATATTCCTTTATATATGTGGACAGCATTGTAGTAGAAGGTATTCATTTCAACCTTTTTGATTCTCTCTTTATTCCTCGTGTTGAACTTCACTTATTAAGGAGGAGTTTGAGCCCACCGTGAGGAAGAATGTTAGAATATAAATTAAATAATTAAACTTATCAATTTCATCAATTTCTACTACTTTTAAACAATCTCTAATGGATAACTTTCTGTTTATCTTTCACCGTGGCTCTCAACATCTGTTTATATTCCTTTATATATGTGGTCGACATTTTAGTAGCGGCTATTCATTTCAACCTTATATTATTCACCTCAACTGTGCCTTTGCTTTAAAATACCTTGGTCTTTTAAGTTATTTCTTGGGCATTCAAGCATATCGTGATCATTATGGGTTACATATATATAATTAATTCGGTAATCCAAGTATAGCTTGGATCTTCTACACATAGCACGCGCGGATGGTGGGGGCTAAACCTTATGGTTCCCCATGTGTTTCTGGCTCAAAATTGTTAGCTCGTGATGGTGATCTTATTTTTGATGTTTCAATGCATAGTCAGCTTGTTGGAGCTCTACAATTCTGATGTTTCTCTCTTTCCTTCGGATCAAGAGTAGGAAAAATCTTCCAATATTGTAACCTTTTCCCCCATTAAATTAGAATAAATAAATAAATAATTAACATGTCTAGAAATTGCTTATTTTGTTAACCAAATCTGTCAACATAAGCACTCTCGATCCCAATTCTCCACTCATTGCATAGCTCTCAAGCGTGTCCTTCGCTATCTTAAAACAACAGTTGATCATGGGTTCTTTTATTCTCGGGATTCTCTCTCACTCCGGGTGTTTTTTGGTCCTTGTTTGGTTTCTTGGTGTGCTAAGAAACTATATGTTGTTTCTAAATCTAGAATCGAAGCTGAGTGTATCTATGGCAATTGCTACAGCCGACGTTTATTCGTTAAGAATGCCATTAAAGGATTTGGTAGTTTTACTTCTATCTTTCCTAGCTAAAATAACCCAATGACTCCAAATAATACCTAAAAGAGAAGCTGAATAGATGTATGCCAATATAATGCGAAGAGTAATGATATAGGACAGCTTGGGCTGAATAAACAGTGTATCAGCCCAGGCTGCGTGGCATGGCCACCTAGGTTTAAAAAAAAAAAACTTGAAAAACCTACAGCGTCTTCGTCAAATCCCTTCCCCCACACGACAACAATCTCATTTCATTTTCTCCCAAAATATTTTCCCCCAAAATTCCCCCCCCCCACCCCACTGTGCATCCCTCCTTTTTCACCGCCACCGACGTAGACTACCTCCAGCTCTTTCCCTCTCTTTATCTCTCTCTCTCTCTCTCTCTTCGTCTCTTCTCTCTCTCTGTGTGAAGCGAAAGAGAATCCAAGATTTTTGGGATTCCAAATCGGGCGTCGCTGCGCACAAGCCACTGAGCCACGCCGCCGAGGAACACCAACATCCACAACCACCGCACGCCGCCTTCTGTAAGTTTGATTTCTCAGATTTCTCCTAACCCGTCTTTTGGATTTTTAAGCTTAATTTCTGCTACCCACAAAGCAAAGTCTTTCCGGAGAGTTTTTCTAAGGTTTAAAATATCTCTTTCCCTCCCTCACGCATCTCTCTCTTTCCCTCTATTAATCTTATTTTGTTTCAAAACCTAAATTAGTGTTTGGATTACTTTAATTTCGAAATCCAGATAATACCATGAAATTATAGCTCCATTTGATATACCCATCGGTTAATTTGGTGTATGAGAGTTAATTTTGTGGGTGGAAACCGAAAATCACTTGCAGGTTGTGAATTTTATTTCAATTTTCACTTGTGGGGTTGTTATTGAACGGGTGCTTGAATTAATTTCTTGGTGTTCTGAGATTGCCCATGTTTTGAATAGGATTTATATATTGCAATTTATGTTGTCATTGTGGATGCATATGTTGTGTTTTTGAGTTTGATTGAGGGGGATTGTAGTTGTGGGCAACCTAATTTATTGAGAAAGATTGTAGATATTTTGATGCGTAATGCCTTTGGAAGTGGATAAGGTGTATTTTCGTTGGAAAGGTCTCTTTTGATGGCATTTACTGTATGCGGACAATATAGAGAGAAGGGAATAAACTTATCCCTTTGAGAATGTTGGGGTTTGAATTATGATATTTCAAATTGATTCTTTGTTGCTGCTGTTGTTTTCTTTGTTTGCATTTTGCCTCTTGCTAGGGGTTGGCAATGGTTGAGTCTTTTCTTTGTTAAAGGTGTAGTTGTTTTCTACCTATTTTGCTAGAAGTGTGGTCGTTCTCTTTGTTGGTTTTATGAAACTTCTCATTCAGCAATGTTATTTTTACTTTTGTGGTTTGGTTTTGGTAGTGCTTATATAACTTCCTTTGTAGACTTTGTTGATTATTGAAATTTTAGTTTGTAATTCGTTAAAGGGATTCTATCTATACTGCTTGTATGAGTACATTCTTTCTTTCTTTTTAATAGATTTTGATTAGGAAGATGTCATAAAGTCCATGTAATGCACTACGGAGTTAAGTGTTCAATTTTGGTTCATATGTGATGCAAGTTATACCAACTTGAAAGTTATATTGTGGCATTTGGATTTTATGCTTGTTGTTTCGATTCTCAAAAGGAACGGGGGAATGGAATGACAATTTCTTTATTTGGCCCAAGAAGGGAGGTTGTTTTAGTGTATTCTCCTTTCATTTTCTCTCTTTTTGTTTTGTTGTTGTTTTGGCAATTAACATGATGCCGCCATTCTTGTATATAAGTATAATTGAATATGTTAGTGATATAGGATTATGCCAGATGAATGCATAATGAAGTTGAGTTTTTTGACATCCAGCTAGTAAAATAATGAATGCATGAGTACATTCTGGGTTTTTTTTAGCTTTGAAACCATATTCAAGAGTCATTTCATATTCAGATTCAGTGCATACGTAAAATAAGGAGTGAAACAATGGATTTAGTGAAAGAAGGAGCATTAGATTTTTTATTTTGGGGGTTTTTCTTAATTGGCCTAGTGTTAATTTTGACTTTTAAGTATTTTAACCTTAAATCAACATGTACATGGGTTCTTGTATCCTGATATTTTTTTTATTCATAATCGTTGTTTGTGGTGAAAAGCACGATGGTGATGCTTTACTCATTTTGGATTTCCTTGTTAATGCCTCTAATCGAATTTATTTTGAGTTCAACATTATGTGGAATCAATTTGTTTGCGTCCTATAGGAAAGCTACAAAAGAATCTAGACCATCTTGAATTCAATGTTTATTTAGTGGCTGAGAAAATTGAGAAAATGGGTAAAGAAAATCATATGCATGTCATTTTGATTCTTTTGTTGAGGGAGGTTTCGAGATTTTCAAAAGTTAAGTTTAATCAGCCTACGTGGTTGTGTTAGGCTGAGTTCACAAGAACACCGTGCTTCTTTTTCATATAAAATGTTGAAAATTCTTAAATTTGACATGCTAATTCAAATGGTTTTTCAATTGTTCTTTTGGGAATATCCTTAACTCTAAAACATGTAATTAATCAATTGTTCTTTTATTTACAGACACAAAGGAGAGAATTGATGCTAACTTGGCAAACTTTGCATATGACCCTTACAATTATAAATTCTTGCCCAAGGTATGATGCATTGCCTTTGGTAATAATTTTTCTACGAAGGAACCAAAATTTTTTCCATAACATTTTTCACCTCTTAAGATTTACTTACGATTTTTAAACAGCTCAATTTTTTGGAACTTTTCCTTGACTGCATAATAGAACCCAATGAGAAGCTTGTGTAATTCAGGCTTGGAGGGTTTGCAATTCCTGCGTAGGTAAGTATGGAAATTTACCCTTTTTGCAGATTGATTGTTTAGTGTGTATTACGCAGAAATGGGTGTGGTTGATATGCAAAAATATATGAAAGTATTCCAAAAGTGAAAGCTTATACTTCATTCAATTTCATGATGAGAGAATGCTTTTTTGATTATGGACTGTTTCTTGGTTGCTGAATTGCTTAAATGTGTTAGGACTTCGTGGCATGTTTCTTAGTTGCTGAATTGATGTTCATTATGTAAGGTTTGTTGTTAAGATACTATGTGCATTATTATGTAAGGTATATTTTTTGTTGTTCATTATGTAAGGTTTGGAAGGTCATAGTTTTTAGTATTCTTGCAGGTCGATTTTGACATTTTGGAATGTCATAGTTCTTTGTGTTTTGTTTATTGTAACTTATTTGGATCCTTTAATTCTAGTCTATATGTATATAGTTCATTGCAGAAAAATGGTTTGTGCTGCTTCTCATGGATTAGAGTTGCATAAGCCAGTGATGATGAGAAGAATGAAGAAGTTGGAGAACAAAAATTACATGAATAAAGCAAATGGGAAACATTTGAAGTTGGCTATTATGTTCTCTTAGATTATAACCTTTTTGGTTGCTTGTACATCTGAGGATGATGACAAAAGAACAAATTATGTACCTTTTGTGAAGTTGATTTTCTGTTTTAATCTTGTTGTGTTAACGTATGGTGTATTGAAAGTTATGTAATACTTGAAAGTTGATACTCAAGTAATGAAATTGATTTGTTGTATAATGGGAGTTGATCGATGTGTAATGGAGTTGGATGTTAGTGTTCCACCTTTGTGTAAAAGAGTAAATGCAAATTGATATATCCCTCTTAAATCAATGCACAAAGGTATGTGCAGTGCTCATTTGACTGGTAGACAATGAACAAAAAAATACACCAACCCATAAGCTTGAAACAAAACATTATATAATACATATAAAGCTATCAATCAGCACTACAAAAAATCCTCTCCCACAATATCCAGCTAAACTAATCAATTACATCAACAAGGCACATAATTATATAAAAATATGAAGCCATCAGCATTGCAAAAAATGCCAAACTGTCAGCACTACAAAAAAATTGTCTCCCACCAAGATCCAACTAAACCAATCAATATAATTGTATGTCCTAGCTATATCTTTTTGCTTCTTGATCTTGCTTACATCAAATCTTTGGTAGTGAAAATTCTGCATGTTCCACTATCCTGTATCAACATCATGAAAAAAACAAAAATTATGTGTCACACATGTAGGTACATGTTCTAATTCTTTGATGCATCCCTTGTGCAGAGCTGATTTACAAGATCCAGAACATATAAAACCTTATTTGACAGTGCTGCTTAACCATGTAAAAAAACAACTTATATTCTAAACCACTAAGCACGTTAAAGTGTCTGCCATGCATATTATAAGAGGAAAAAAAATCTTTTGAAAATCAAGGGAAGACAGTAGAGCAGCTGAGATGAGTTTGTGAATCAGAAAAAAAAAGGCCAATAACTACATCAAGGACCAAGAGACAAAAAGGATGTGTAGAAGAGTAGGAGTTTTATTGATTAGCTAATAAAAATTATGTGATTCATCAAAATTATTGCTATATTCTTTGAAAACTCTATTAAATCATCACCCAAGAATTTTCCAGTCTAAGCTTCTTATTAACTGACATAAAACTAGAAAAGCAATGCTGTTAAGATCATATTCAACTCAAAACAAATATATGAGCTCTCCCTTGGACTTATTTTTGCCTTCAATGGTCCTTCTATTTCAATCAAACCGTATCAAATAACAAGAGGAAAGCCAATATGAGCTCTCCCATGGACTTATATTTGCCTTCAGTGGTCCTTCTATTTCTATCAAACCATATATGTGGAACAAAATCATAGTACAATGAAAGTAGCTAAACTCCTTCCTGTACCAAATTCACAACATCATTCAAAACATTCATTAGGCAATAATTAATGACACCCCATACAAAGTAATAATAGTTTCAGCCATGAAGGTCTAAACATTCCATTACTTCCACAATTTATTTTTACTTGCATATGAATCTCAAATAAATTCGCTGTTAATGCTTGAGGTGCCTCTTAAACCCCTGTATCAAAGTAGCTAAGATGGACTCATAACCTAATATATGAAGAAACAAGACTGTGTTCTAAACAAGCAATTTGGCAAATACTATGCACATCCCAATTGAGGCAGATTTTTTAACAGGGAATAGATTTCACATTTATCCAAGTAAGAATTGTAAGCATTTGAAAATAAAATGGCATAATATCATATCTAAGAACGTTGTGTGTAGTTTTTAACCAAAAGCCAAAAATTGATGACAAACAGAGATTCTCACCCATCAGCGAATTGAAGCACTCACCCCAAAAATTGAAAAAAAAAAATCATATCAATTTCTCCCAACTTCAAGTATTCAACAAATAAATGTTAAGTCACTTTAAAAGTACCTATAGCTTATTTCATCAAAATCCATTGTTTCACTCCTTATTTTACGTACGCACTGAATCTGAATATGAAATGGCTCTTGAATATGGTTTTTTCAAGCTAAAAAAAAACCCAAAATGTACTCATGCATTCATTATTTTACTAGCTGGATGTCAAAGAACTCAACTTCATTATGCATTCATCTGGCATAATCCTATATCACTAACATATTCAATTATACTTATATACAAGAATGGCGGCATCATGTTAATTGCCAAAACAACAACAAAACAAAAAGAGAAAAAATGAAAGGAGAATACACTAAAACAACCTCCCTTCTTGGGCCAAATAAAGAAATTTCCATTCCATTCCCCCGTTCCTTCTGAGAATCGAAACAACAGGCATAAAATCCAAATGCCACAGTATAACTTTCAAGTTGGTATAACTTGCATCACATATGAACCAAAATTGAACACTTAACTCCGTAGTGCGTTCATGGACTTTATGACATCTTCCTAATCAAAATCTATTAAAAAGAAAGAAAGAATGTACTCATACAAGCAGTATAGATAGAATCCCTTTAACGAATTACAAACTAAAATTCCAATAATCAACAAAGTCTACAAAGGAAGTTATATAAGCACTACCAAAACCAAACCACAAAAGTAAAAATAACATTGCTGAATGAGAAGTTTCATAAAACCAACAAAGAGAACGACCACACTTCTAGCAAAATAGGTAGAAAACAACTACACCTTTAACAAAGAAAAGACTCAACCACTGCCAATCCCTAGCAAGAGGCAAAATGCGAACAAAGAAAACAACAGCAGCAACAAAGAATCAATTTGAAATATCATAATTCAAACCCCAACATTCACAAAGGGATAAGTTTATTCCCTTCTCTCTATATTGTCCGCATACAGTAAATGCCATCAAAAGAGACCTTTCCAACGGAAATACACCTTAACCACTTCCAAAGGCATTACGCATCAAAATATCTACAATCTTTCTCAATAAATTAGGTTGCCCACAACTACAATCCCCCTCAATCAAACTCAAAAACACAACATACGCATCCACAATGACAACATAAATTGCAATATATAAATCCTATTCAAAACATGGGCAATCTCAGAACACCAAGAAATTAATTCAAGCACCCGTTCAATAACAACCCCACAAGTGAAAATTG
Source organism: Betula pendula (assembly GCA_900184695.1). Taxonomy (NCBI): domain Eukaryota; kingdom Viridiplantae; phylum Streptophyta; class Magnoliopsida; order Fagales; family Betulaceae; genus Betula; species Betula pendula. Next base: position 53,508 of record FXXK01000131.1, on the reverse strand, counting down.
AAATGAAATTCACAACCTGCAAGTGATTTTCGGTTTCCACCCACAAAATCAACTCTCATACACCAAATTAACCGATGGGCATATCAAATGGAGCTATAATTTCATGGTATTATCTGGATTTCGAAATTAAAGTAATCCAAACACTAATTTAGGTTTTGAAACAAAATAAGATTAATAGAGGGAAAGAGAGAGATGCGTGAGGGAGGGAAAGAGTTAAACCTTAGAAAAACTCTCCGGAAAGATTTTGCTTTGTGGGTAGCAGAAATTAAGCTTAAAAATCCAAAAGACGGGTTAGGAGAAATCTGAGAAATCAAACTTACAGAAGGCGGCGTGTGGTGGTTGTGGATGTTGGTGTTCCTCGGCGGCGTGGCTCAATGGCTTGTGCGCAGCGACACCCGATTTGGAATCCCAAAAATCTTGGATTCTCTTTCGCTTCATAGAGAGAGAGAGAGAGAGAGAGAGAGATAAAGAGAGACAGAGAGAGAT
>FXXK01000131.1:655-52840 GCA_900184695.1 Betula pendula | reverse complement strand
GAGAGACAGAGAGAGATGCACGGTGGGGTGGGGGGAGGGGGGGGTAATTTTGGGGGGAAAAATATTTTGGGAGAAAATGGAATGAGATTGTTGTCGTGTGGGGGAAGGGATTTGATGAAGACACTGCAGGTTTTTCAATTTTTTTTTTTTTAAACCTAGGTGGCCATGCCACGCAGCCTGGGCTGATACACTGTTTAATCAGCCCAGGCTGCCCTATATCATTACTCTAATGCGAAATTTAAAAATAAGTAACCATACAATCATGCACCAAAAATAACATAAGCAATAAATCAATGAACACATGAAATTTGATAATGAAGTGGAAACCTTTTGAAGACTTTTAAAAAATAAAACTACTCTAGGACAAGCAAACCCTGAAATTCAATCTACTATATAAGAATGAAAATACAAGAATTTCACACTTGCAAAACCTTTGAAGTTGACACTCTCTTGCATTAGACAAGTGATCCGCTTGTTCACTACTGTAGTAGATCCCCAAAAAGTCTGAAAAATTTCTTTTAGTTGATCTCCTTTACCGGAACCCCGATAAGCTTCAATAGTTGTTAATGAACATGTGTGGTTTACAATTAATAAATAAACTCCAAGAGAGAAGATCATGACAGTTCTAATCACCAAAATAAATCTCTCTTAGCACAAGGTTCTATGACCTTATTACTTGTTACTTATTAAACCTAAGTTTGCACTAGCCTCTTACAATTATATCAAAGTATGTCATCGTGATAAAACATGAAAACATACGTAAATTCAAAATTATTTTGAAATTTTAACACATTTTATGCATGGAAGGTTACAAACTTTAACATGCCATTTTAAAAATCAAGAAATGCTTGATATAAGACATGATTAGTAACAATAAAACATTGAGAATGGGTTTGGGATTCAAGAAATACCTTATGGAGGACGAACATCTCCAAAATCACCTTCTCTCTCTAAACTTTCTCTCTCTCTGGAACGAATGGTGTGGGTTGAGAGGTTTAGGGGAGGTCTATTCATAGAGGTGGATTTGGGTTCTTACACACTAGAGTAGTCCAAAGGTTTAAAGTACTTTTCAGGTTCATTCTAACATTTAGCTAGTATACTCTATCGAATGTTCGGTGTACTATTGACCAACAATTCTAGGGTTACATTCGAATGTTTGGTGTACTATCTAACACATGGCCTACAAAAAGAGCAGACACTAGTGTGAACAGCTACACAACATCGATCGAACGTTCATGGCGTACGATTCGAATGTTCGTGTACTCGTGTAGACCGAACATTCAGCGAGGGTCAATTTTTGAAAAAATTATTTCATTAAATTTTTAAATCTTGGGTGTATTTATTAGACAAATACTTGTGCTTTATTTAATAATTCCCTAATTATTATTTGGGGTATTACAACGTTTAATTTGAAGACCAAACGTTCGATGGGTAGTTACAACAATTAAATTTTAAACGTAGATACATCTATTCGACCCCTTAACCCTATTTTGCGGCCCTCAGCCTCTAGAAACCGTAGAGAGAGAGAGAGAGAGAGAAGGAGAATGAGGAGGAATCTTGAGGATTACTCTCAAGAGAAGGTAATCTTCAACTTTAATTTCATCTTAGATGTTGTTATTAGCATGTTACCACTCTGTATATTTGTTATGTTAGCTTATTAATCATGGATTTAAGTAGGATTTAGTATATTTAAGATTTTATGGTTGGATATGATAAGTTATTGGCGGATTGATGGTTAGATGATTATAGGTTATGTTTATCTTGTGTTAGCTAGTTATTCCTTTGTGATTAACCTATTGTTGGAAGATGTTAATATATATCTATATGATTAGACTTTGATTTGTGGATAGATCTTTGATGGGTAAGAAATTCGATATTATTGGGTAACCTTTTACATTTAATAATGATATATTTATAATTATGACTATGTTAGGAAGCTTATTAGAGCCTTTAGTCAAGTTAGAATGGGTTAGGAGTGGATTGTTTTAGAAATGAGACGTTCTGCCAGATGAATGAACGTTTGGTGGTGTTGTCAAATTATATGCGTCAATTGTTCAACCTAATAAACGAACGTTCGATAGTCATGCACAATGACCATTAGATTAAGCACTAATGCTAAATTCTTTCATAGATTTCGAGGGTCTCTTACCTTGGTGATAAATCTCACAAGGATACTTGTAATTTCAAATTACTCGATAGCATAAACTTTATATAATAAACGTGCATAATTACAACTCGCATGAAATATATTTGGATTAAATATATTTTTGGCACCTCAAACTAACAACCAATTTTGATTAGCCTCCTCCGTCCATTTGGGCCATTTGTTTGGACAAAATAGTAGTCACGTGCATGTCACGTGACCACTTTTATTCCATTCTTCCAATAATATCTTTAATATATTTAAAATTCAAAATAAAAAATTAATAATTATTTTAATTCAAATAATTAAATTCAAATAATTAAATAATTAAAAAAAAAATTAAAAAAATCTGTAATGGGTGGGGGTGGCTGCGGGGTGGCTCGCGGCCACCCCCTTCCCACGTTTTTTTTTTTTTTTTTTGTAAAAAAAAATAATAATAAAATTATGTTTTTTTATGATTAATAAATATAAGGAAAATTTTGATTTTTTCAACTATCAAAACGATGATAGTTTTGCAAAAAGGTGGTTAAACCATCCTTAAACTTTGTGTTTTTTTTTTCAATATTTAATTTTTTTAATAAAGTAAAAAAATATTTTTAATGTGGCATGGCACCTACAAACATTGCAAAATTGGCTGAAAATTCAACAGAATGACCACTCTTATATTCATGAAAAACTTATGCAATTAAAATTGAAAAAATAAAAAATTTGAGGTATTATTTAAATTGGCACTTTGAGTCAAAGATTTATTTTAGATTTTTTTTCAAAAACCTTAAAAAATTTTTTTCAATTTCTATTTACAATAAAGTAAAAAAAAAATTAGATATTGGTCAAACTTAGATTTTCAAATGGTAAATTTGGTTTTTCATTAGTCAAAATAAGGGTATTTTTGGAAGAAAAAAGTCAAAGTTGATTTTCCATCCAACATGACGGTCAACACTGACAAAGGCGACTACTTTACAAGGATTAGGTAGTTTGATGTATCCATATGTATGAGCTGTCATTTTCGGGGCCTAATAAAAAACAACTGTTAGTTTGGGAGGCCAATATATATTTAACTCAATAAATTCTAAAGTAATATGAACTCTGTTTTTTGGGAAGATATGAGATGAATAAGAAATTATGTAATATGGAAATTTGTAAATGTATGCATGTAAAAGACAATGTTAAATTGCATTGTATGACATGGTGTTTCATGTACGGATGATCGAAGACTATGGGCTACTATTATACAGCATCGTTAGTGGTGTGGATCACCTAATGTTGTCCAGCTTTGTATCCAATGGTTTTATAGATGACCGGAGCAACCATATTTGGTTATTGGTCATAATGAAGGTATTGTTAGTGGTGTGGATCACCGAGGGTTTAAATCCGATCGGGTCACTATTGATGATGGTATGCGACAACATCAAGGCACCAGTGTTGTAGTACAGGTCCCTCGGGATAGCGCTAACACTACCAAGAATGGTTTCAAAGCTTGGATAGACCATATGGAGTATACTATGATAAGTTCACTTAATTATCATGTATGTTATACCTATATTGCATTCACATGACTTATAAATTGATGGAACAATATTACATTTTAATGCTTGTGGATTTGATGATCTTTTTATACAAACTTAGTTCACAAACATGATAACATATTCATCCTTGTGTATCCTACGCATGTATCTTTTTTACCTGTAAAACATTTATAGTTGACCTACATTTAGATGTTGGAATCGAGAAGGAACTCGAGACAGATGTGGCCATTTTGCATAACGATAACGATCTGGTTAACGCTTGAGGACTTATTGCAAGATTTTTTCGGCTAGTCATGGTAATTAGTATTTTCTAGGTGATGTTGTAGACTTAGAATTTTGAGGCTATTTACATATTACGGTCTCATTTGGATCTTTTATAATGATGATGTGTATAGAATAATTTCAACTATTGTGATGATTCTTAATAGATGTTCTTATTATAATTAATTATATTGATAGACTAATAGAAATCTTATGTTTCTGGTGCGTAGTATTTTCTTTTGAAGAGTAGAGATCCCTTTAAACTTATTTACTTGATAAATAGGTCTAAAGGTACTCAGAAGTTATTTGCCAGTTAATTAATTTTTCGGGATGTTATAGAGCAAGTAGAAGGTTCTAAGAGCATGTCTAAAATATCCTCAATGTCGGTAATAAGGGATTTGAAAATAGAGGGGTTAAGGCGGGAGATGGACAATGGAAAAGAAGAAAGACTTTTGTCCTCATGGTCAGAGGAAGGGAGGGTAACAAAACAAGTGCAGAGAGCGGATTCATGCATTAAAAGAGATGGGATATTTGGAGTTTTAGTGGCTTAGAAAAGACGTATGACATTTATTGCGAAATGAGGTGAAGGCGGGGGTGAGGCGAAAGCAGAGTAGGGAGTTGGCTCGATGATGGGGGTTTGGTGAGGGATTGAGACATATTCTGACAAGGGTGAGGGATATGATTGGATGGGTTAGGTGAAATTAGGGTTTGGGTGCTTCGAGTTATCCCAAAGCAAGTTAACTCAATGATGTCCATGCATGGGAACAATGTGAGAGTTGGAAGCAATATTGTAACGGTTTTTTCCCCTAGGAAGGGAGATGGCAGAGATGGGGCGTTAGCATGGGTTGTTTTGTATGAGAGAGAAGGGGAAATTTGTCATTGGTTGTGGGAAAAACATTTTCAATCTAATGGGAAGGAGGAGGGTTAGCCCGCATGTGTGGACCAAAAGTAGGAGATGAAGTAGGCGAAGTAACAACGGGGCAATTGAACAAAAGTTAGATAACCTTTCGTATTTCAGTTGAACCCAAGTAGGTGGTTTCTCTTGAAGTTGCTAATAGAATCCCGGGACCAGGGGTTGGTGCAGGGGAATGAGCACATTGATTCTAAGGAACCGTCTTCGTTGAAAGCCAAGGGTAGCAAAGGACTCCGTTTCTAGTAGATGCCTTGATTTCCCTTCAATAATATCCGCATGCATTTTGAGAAGTCATTAACTCAAGAGGGGGACAATGCACTTGGACCCAATGTTTCAAGATTAGAGTGTGGCCTCCAATGTTCCAACCTACTTTATAAAAATGACATTTGTTCCTTTAAGATGTGAGATGAATATGTTTTTCAAATAGTAAAGACAGAGTTTCAAGAAATTTTATTAAAAAAATATGTCTCTTCCAACTTTGTTATTGTTATTAAAAAAAGTGATTCTCACATGCATAATAGACATACACCATTTTAATAGATTGGGTTTTCCCAACTCAATTTCGAGAAAATCTTTGTCCTTCAATAATTAAATCAATAATTTCCTATTAACATATAGACTTTTGAAATAAGTGATAATTTAAGAAAATCTTTTTCTAATTCATGCTACTGTTATTGGATTTTATTGTATATAAACTACACCATCCATAAAGAGAGAAGGCACCTCTCTTCTGAGCACTTACGGTTGGAGAAAGGTCTCGTGCGGCTTCTCTTAAGAGAAGAAGTAGCAGTGCTCGGTATCTTCTCTGTAAGCTTTTATATATGGTTTCCGTTTTAATGGTTTTATGTTAGATCTAATTTTTAGATTTAAATCTAGATCTAGTTTCTTCAAGATCAAATTTACTTGTTTTTGCTAGTTTCTCTGTTTCTCATCATTTTTGCGCTGATCAACCATTGAGTCTCATATGTCGGAGCATGTCTATGATGTCGTGCTTCTCTGTTGCTGCTTCTGGTGGGGATTTATTTGTTTTTAGTTTTTTTTATTTATTTTTTGTTCTTGTTGTCTTAGCCATTGAGTCGAGGACGTGTATTGTCTCCTAACCTTTAGGGTTGAGGATGAGTAGATCGGTGTGAGGGATTATCTCTCACAATCGAAAAAATAATGTTGGTGAGAATTTAGACTACCCATATCTTATATCTAGTCTGTTTGGAACAAATATGTTCTTTAACTGGAGTTGTACATGGATTAGTGGAAGCTGAGATCATAAATAGTTGTTATCAATAGAATATGAAAGATTCTCGTTAAAAAAAAAAAAAACAACTCCATCCATATAACATTAATTCTGTCACTAATATTATAATTATTTTGAATGAGTAAGTTTTGTCAATAAAATTATTCCAGCTTACTTGAACATCACTAGCCGGCCAATACGTTTACGCACCTTATGATTGCTGGCCCACTTTGATTTTTGTTCAGTTGATTAATCACTTTTATTTGATCATGATAATTTTTTTTTTTCATTTTTTAAAGGTTTTTATCTTTTAATCATGGATGAGCCATTTTTTAATAAAGGTTAACATTTCATTTTCAATTTATAAAAAAATGCATGCGCGGTCATTTTCCGCGCTCTATTTGTTTATTTGGCAGATCTTATCATGGATTTCGGTTCTTCGTTAGACCTTTCATGAATTAGAATATTAGTAAAGATAATATATATTTCAAAAAAAAATTCTATCAGCCGTAAAATCAACTACGTGGAATCATATCTCCAAACTATAGCGGTTTTATTAGAAACATGCATGTGTCAGTTGAGAAGATACAAAATATTGTTGCCACAAGAGCCGTTGGATTAAAAACGACAGCTGTTGCATCCATTCATTCAGTCAGACAAACGGTTGGATCAACTAAGGCTGCATCATTTCTATCGAAAACCCAAGGCTGCTGCTGCATTGTTTCAATCGACAACACCAATCTTCACCTAAGAACCACCACATCTCAATCCTACCATCGATTACACCTAACCAATATCGAACTGCAGCAGAAAAATTAGTAACAAAATGCAGTGATTGAGGAGGAAATTAAAAAAAAAAAATAAGAGGTGTTTGACACTCCAGAAAATAGTTAATTAAGAGGTGTGATCGATAAACTTAATTAAGAGGTGTTTTTTATGTTTTGATGTAATATAAAAATGAAATATGTTGCGAGTATCTTGTGTTGAATGTTGAATGTTGTCTCTTTTTTTTTTTTTTTATTCAAATTGTTGAATGTTGTCTGTTATTTGTTAATATTTTGACTTTATGGTACAAAGAAAAAAACAAGAAAAAGAAAAAGAAAAAAGAAAAGAGAAAGTGAGTCAGTAAACACATCATTTATTCTATATGGATGGAAATAAATCTTCAGGGCCTGCCATAGAATCTTTCTTTGAGGAAAACAAGTTCTTAGGTGAGGTAAATTCTACAATTATTACCCTTATCCCTACAGTTCACAATTCCTTCGCCCAGTAGCGGATCATCTTGTACAGTTGAAGGGGGCGCCCGTGGCCCTTCAAAATTTCTGAAGAAAAAATTATTTTGAAGGAAGTAATGAATTAGTGCTTTGACTTTTCAAGTTTTTGTGTGGGCCACGGCCACGGCCCCTTCAGGACTTAGATATATCAATGTTGATACATATTTATAAATTTTTATAGATATATGTTTTGTGATATATATAGTGTATAATAAATTACTTCATTTCTATTTTAAATTGTGTTTATTATTGTTGGGACAGTTTCCGAATCCGACAAAGCGTGATCCGGCAGGGATTAATAGTTCCGATGCCTAAGTCAGTTTGGTTATCCGAGTTGATTTTAACAAATGGACTTAGTATATTTGCTGCAGTGTGTTACTTACTTGACAAACGAGCTTTTCTCCCCTTTTATTTGGTGGCAGATTTTCCAAAACTCATTTAATGAGCCTCTACGGTAATGCCTTAAGCTGCCCCTTTTTCTTCTAGACCCATGCTAGCCAATAAAAATCCCGCCAGGTGTCACGTGGACATTGGTCCACTACACATAAACCTCAGCCTGCAGGTCACGTCAATCACGTCCCTGGAGCTGGTGTGTCTTGGATATATGCAGGGGTAGGACTCGAGGTTGGCTGCCTTAAATGCGAGTCTTAATGAACCTTGTCTTTTCTTCATCAACGTTTATTATAACTTTATGTTGGGGGACCGAACTGAGTTGCCACAGCTCTCGATAGGGTCAACCAAACCATGTAACTTCAGTCAACCACTATGCGGACTTGGGCCCTTCGTATTCCGACTGGACCGTCAGGTGGGACTTGGGCCTTTACCTTTTTCAAGCCCAATTCTCAACAGTTACCCCCCAAAATCCCTTGCGTCATGCGTCGAAAATGGCGGGAGGATTTTTTTAAAAAAAATGAGCTAACAGTTAACATTTCGTTGATTCGTTCTTCAAGGTGTCTTGGGTGTCGTGCCTTCCTTCCAAATAGTTCCACATGTTTGTTCCTCAACGACACATTTTTCCTGATATATATAAGTACGTTTGCGCAAAAGATTCCTTCTTATATTCCCCGTTGAGAGTTCTTTGTCATTGCTGCACCTTCTTCGGTTTTCTTTACAGCGACAGATCTTTCGTTTTTCGCTTTCAATTCAAAACTTTCCTTTCCGACACGATGACGAAATCTTCTAGGCTCGGCGCCTCTGGGCCCCCTTCCAACTGGCGATCCTCTCTAAAACTAGAGGATGCCGAAAAGTTAAGGAAAACTTATGAGATCCCTAGCGACGTAAGCATTCGGATTCCTGGACCAGATAAGAGAATCCATGGGAATGTTTTGGACAACGAGGTGTGTATATTTGAGAAGGCCTTTATGGCCGGGCTCCATCTCCCTTTTTCTCTCGTGGTTCGTGAAATTCTGCACATTTTAGGGATGGCTCCCACCCAATTGAAGCCCAATGGGTGGCAGAATGTAATCGCTTGTTGCATGGCATGGCCAATAGTTATGGGGGAAGGTGTTCACCTTTCCGCATCATAATTTTTGAACTTATTTCTCCGGTTAGATACGGCCACACTTGGACTTACAGGCCTGGAATAAGAGGTTTTTTTCTACCCCAAGTACATGGGGCAGTAACCCCCTTTCGAGAGTTCCTTCTTCTTCGTTTCCGGGTTAGGATGGGAACTTCCCCCTATTCTGTGGGACTGCTTACCCGAAATTCGGGTTCCTCGACACTGGAGGAACTTAACATCAGCGAAGTTTTCGAAACCGAAGTTGACAGCGGTCCAACAAGACAGGGTTGATTGCATGGTTGCTTGGTCCTCGTAGAGCCTGGAGCCAGAAGGAGAAGAATCGAATATGGGATTCTTGCTTCGCCCAGTTTTCTTGCAAAAGTATCTGGGCTACTCTAAACATAGATGCGCCACAATGACTAAGGTCCTTGATGTGCTTTTTGGTCCAAAAAAGAAGAATAGAGTCGAGGGTTCGGCCAGGCAAACGAGGTCTCGGGACCTGAACCCTGCACTTGCTAAGGAAACCGAACCATCCGCTTCTTCTGTTGAAGGGTTGGTTTCATTGTCTTTATCTGAAGAGGGAAGTTCGGGAGAGGGGCAAGCCTATCCCGTTGTGGAAGGCCCCATTATTCTAGACGATAGTCCAGATGAGGATGAGGATGAAATTCCTCTCTCGTTGAGGCCTCATGCGCCCAAGATAAAAACTCCGAAGGAAACGGAGGACCAGGATCTTCCCCCATCCCCTAAGAAAAAGGATACGAAGAGATCTGAGTTTGCGGCGTTTCTCAAGGAAAATCCCTTAAGGAGGTTGGCTTGGACAGTCAGCCTCATCCTTAGGGGGCCAGCTTGAAACCGACAATCGGAGGAGCACCCCTCAGTGGAGATGGAGAGGAGAGTCCAGCTTTGCCGCCCTCTCATTCGCCAGTGCCGGTAGGTGAAACTGTTATTGATACGGTGGCGGTCGAACCAGTCATTGCGTGTGGGGACACTAAACCGAACGCTGCCACAAGCGGGGTAAGTTCGATCCCCGAGGTTGAGGGCACTGTGGCCACTTCTACTATGGAGGAGGCCGAACTTGCCATGGCGGATGCCGCCTTGGGTGAAAGGGTTATTGCCCCTGAGGTTCGGGATCCTCTTGGTGTCCAGGACATATCTGGGCTTCCAGACTTAGATCTTGACATTCTCCATGATTGTCGTTTTGGAAGTTCGGTGCCAGGGGAGGCTGGGTTACCTGAAGCTGCTCCTACAGGCAGTCCCACATGGTGGGGAACGGTTGGATCTCAAGGGGATCCGGTTCTTACTTTTTGCCACCGAATCGACGTATGGATTGCTATTTTTATGGCAACTTTGGTTCGGCATATGAGACTTCGGTCGTTTATTAACTTTAATCGTTTCTGTAGGATTATTTGGTTGTCGTAGATTCACTCGGCAAGCGCTTGTGTTCTAGCCAAGGCTTCTTCCTCGAGTTGAAGGAAAAATTGGAAGTTCGAGAAGGCAAACTCTCGGAAGCTAGGTCTATAATTGCGGTTTTAGAGGCCCGGAACCTCGAGCTAGAGAGAAGGTCGGCAGACAGTGATAAGGAGCTTTTCGAAGCCCTGAGAAGGCAGGAGATCCTAGAAGAAAGATCTTCGGAGTATGATCAACGCCGCTCAGCAGTTGATGCTGGGCAAGCGAAAATTGATGAACTAACCTCCGAAGTTCGTAGGTTCGACATGGTCAAGTCTAAGCTCGAGGGCACCACAGCCGACCTTCGGGCTAAGCTTGCGAGGGCAACGCGGGTAGAGTCTAAATTATTCGATTGCTTGTCGCGGTTGCAAGGGATCGTCGATGAACAAAAATGGCTCATCGCAGGGTATAGAGCAGAAGTAGCGGACTTGTCGCAAAACCTCTCTTCTATAGAAACTAAACGTAATTTCGCCTGGCAAGAGTTGGAGGATGCCTGAGACCTTTTGATCGCGCTGAAAGCTAACAAGGTTAAGGTTTCGAAAAAAGAGATTGCTAATCTTCAAGCGCGGGCAGGCTCCGCCCTAGAACAGTCGCAACGGCATATACAAAAGCACTGCGAGAAGACCGAGCAGGTGAGGAGGTACGAAGTCCAGCTCGGTCAAGTTTATAAGGTTAGAAACCGCACTTAGATTCACAGATTTGAGTGGGGTTTAAGACTTTCCGAGCGGTCGTAGTAAACGAGGAATGACGGGATCGGGTACCCACCATTACTATCTATGACATTGAGCCCGACCCTAAAGCCCTGAACAAACTCAAAATGATCGGTCTGGAAGAATTGCCAGATGCTCATTGATTGTGGGTCGTTCTGCTATCCACGAGGACACCTCGTAAAAAGGTGGAAGATGGGACCGGTCCTAGAAGTAGCGGGGGTATTCCCCCTTCATAATTGTACATTATACTTGTAAACTGAACTTTCGAAGTTAATTAATAGAAGTTGGCTTTCTGTTACTTCTATACTTTGACTACTTTGGTATTAGTTTGGGCCCCGAGGTTAGAGAAGCCCATTAGGAGTGACCGAACCAAATCATGATAATAGGGCTTTTGAGCCTGTTTCGTTAGGTTGAGTCTGATCCCCATAATGAGATTCTTTGACTCTATCTCACTGTCCGTCTTTGTTTTATCTTTAAGCTCTGAGCAGTGCAGTTTAGGTCACCGTCCAGGCCCTTTTCGCAGTTTGCCAGAGCAAACTGCGAATGGCTACAAGCTGCTCAATAAATGATGCTAGGGTTTTCCAAGAGACACATCTGTTGAGTTTTCTGCGTCTTACACGCCTATTTAAGGGGGTGTTCTGCATACTGTTTCTCTTCCATCGCACTTTACTCTCTTGGTTCAACACCAGTGTTCTTTTCCTCTCGCTTTTAAAGCCTTATTTAATGGATAGTGACGCGCGTAGAAGAGGGCCTCAAAGGGTTCCATCCCCCCAACCTCCGTCTGGCTCTTGTCAGAGTAATTGGCTCTAAGACCGGGTCGGGGTTGTTAGGGCCAACCCCCCAGCGCCAATTAGGAGGATTGTTATTTCAGACTCTTCGTCCGTTAATCATTTTTCGGAATCTTCTGGTCACTCAGATAGTGACCCCTTTTTTATTCCGCGTATGGTGCCTGGTCCTCTAGGAGAGGAGGAAGTGGATGCTCCGTTGAAGTAGGTGGCAGCGGAGTTGCAGGGGGTGAGGACAGTCCTCTTTCTCCTAATATGGGTGGAGCTTTTCACTCCGTTGAGGAAAGGGAGGCCCTCTACGCTTTTTCTGTGGCGGGACCCAGCGTGGAGCGGGTGAGGGCTGCCTCTGTGCTCGATCAGACAAGGAGCCATGACTTCTACCAAGGAAGAAGACTTGGTCGCTTGGAGAACCAGGTTGCTTGCATGGACGCAGGGGTCCATCGTCTCCAACAACAACTTGCTCGTCTACGCGCTCGGCGTCAAGCGTTGGCGCCTGAATTTCGGTGGAAGGTCTGGGTTCCTGGCAGTAACACTTCCTCTGATGATGACTAAGCGGAGGTTAAGTTTTTACTTTTTGTAAGGGTCGGCGACATGTATTTTAGGTGTATTATTGCCCCTGTCTAGGCATGTTCTTCGCTTTTTGTTGTTGTTTGTTTTTGAAAAAGGACATTCGAACCTTTTGCTCTCATGTAATGATCTTGTTATGCATCTTCCCCCCTTTTTCGGGATGAAAGAGGTTATTGTGATGTTTTTCTCTGCTAAACATCATCTATACGCGACATTCATTAACGCAATCAAGGGTAGTATAAAGTAACAAGCTTTTCTCTTTACCTCATTTTGCCGATGTGCGTTATAGTCAGGGTCGGTCAGCTTGTGCGCTTTTGGACCTTGTTTTGCTTTTGCATTAAGTCTATGCGCTGAGAGGGTTGTATTCCTCCACGGCTGAAACGCCGACGTTTAGTTTTTTAGCTTTTCGCTTCAATTCGGTATGCCAAGAGCTCGGAACCTCTGTGGCGGAACACTGATTCTCAATCTCAGGTTCGGCATGCCAAGAGGTCGGAACATCTATGGCGGAACACTGATTCTCAATCTCAGGTTCGACATGCCAAGAGGTTGGAACCTCTGTGGCAGAACACTGATTCTCAGTCTCAGGTTCGGCATGCCAAGAGGTCGAAACCTCTGTGGCGGAACACTGATTCTCAATGTCAAGTTTGGCATGCCAAGCGGTCGGAACCTCTGTGGCGGAACACTAATTCTCAATGTCAAGTTCGGCATGCAAAGAGGTCGAAACCTCTGTGGCAGGACATTGATGCTCAATCTCAAGTTCGGCATGCTAAGAGGTCGGAACCTCTGTGGCGGAACACTGATTCTCCATCTCAGGTTCGGCATGCCAATATGTCGGAACCTCTATGGCCGAACACTGATGCTCAATCTCAAGTTCGGCATGCCAAGAGGTCGGGACCTTTATGGCGGAACACTGATCCGAGCCTTAGGTTGGGCTGCTCGTGTTGCTACAAGAGGTAGTTGATCCTTATCGTGCTTTTCCATATCTTTCATGTATACATAGCGGGAAAACAAAAAGGTGGAGACAAGTAAACTTTCGTGAGTAAATAGAATACAACTTTTAAAGTACAAAGGATTACTGGTAGTATCTTTTTAAGTGCTATGCATTCCAGGGGTGGGGCAGTCTCCTTCCCTCCACAGTCTCAAGGTGGTAAGCACCAGGTCGGTTGCACTCTACGACCCTATAGAGTCCTTCCCAATTTGGAGCCAGCTTTTCATTCGTGTGCTCCTTGGTTGTCAAAGTCACCTTCTTGAGCACCCAGTCACCGATCTTGAACTTTTAGGGCTTCATTGTTCAGTTGAAATATTGGGCCGCCTTCTGGCATTATGAAGCAATTACAGTCTCAGCTTGGTCCCTTCTCTCTTCCAGGAGATCCAGTGATAGCTTCAGTCCTTCATCGTTGAGTTCGGGGTCGTACTTCTGGACACGAAGGCTCGTCAACTCCATCTCAACTAGAATGACCTCTTCTGACCCAAAAGCCAAGCCAAAAGGGGTGTCCCCCGTGAGGGTTCTTCTGTGGTTCAGTAAGCCCACAGTACCCCGTGGAGCTGTTCGGCTCATGTGTCTTTCCTGTCTTCAAGCCTCTTCTTCAGGATCTTGAAGATGGTCTTGTTAGTGGCTTCCACTTGTCCGTTAACTTGCGGGTGCCCTAGTGAAGAGAAGTAATTCTTGACTTTAAGATCATAGCACCACTCTCGAAATGCTTGACAATGGAACTGCTTCCCATTATCTGTAACGAAGGCGTGGGAAAATCCGTATCTGCAGACCACAAACCTCCAAAGGAACCTGATAATGTTCTTAGAGGTAATGTGGACAAAGGCTTTTGCTTCTACTCACTTAGTGAAATAGTCGACTTAACATTACCACAAACTTAACACCTCATTTTCTGGGTAGAAGTGGGCCAACAATATCTACCCCCCACATGGAGAAAGGCCACGGCGAGGCGATAGGGGTGAGCTCTTAAGGTGGACTTTTCTGATCATTGGCGAATTTCTGGCATTTGTCAAAGGCTTTCACCATTTCCATAGATTGCTAGTACATCTTTGGCCAGTAATATCTCACTCTGATGCTTTGTGGGCAAGGATGCGTCCTCCGGAATGACTGCTGCATGTTCCTTCATGGATCTCTTTCAAGGCATAATCAACTTCATCCTGAGACAAACACCTGAGTATTGGCAGAGTTTGACCTCGACTGTAAATAGACCCGTCAACAACTGTATACTTGGAAGCTTTCAGGCGTATCCTGGCAGTGGCTTTTTGGTCAGCTGGGAGTTGGCCTTCTGTAATATACTGGAATATCTCCGTGGCCCACTCTGGTGGGTCTCGTACGATGTATACCGGGAGACCATCGACAATGGCAGGTGTAAGTAATAGGCGGACTTGTTCTTTAGAGCTCTCAAGCTCTTCCTCCTGTGTTGACCCAATTCGGGCAAGTCTATCTGCCTCCACATTCTCCTCTCTGGGGACCTTTTTGATATGGAAATGTGTGAACTGAACCGAAAGTTCTTTAACCTTCGCAAGGTATTTATTCATATCTTCTCCTTTCATTTCGTACTCACCCAGGATATGGCCAGCTATTATGCGCGAATCAATATGGACTTCCACATTCTTAGCTCCCAGCTCGCGAGCGATTGTTAAGCCTGCTATCACGGCTTCGTATTCTGCCTCGTTGTTTGTGGCCTTGAAGCCCATTCTGATAGTGTATTTAATTTCCTAACCTTCTGGAGCTACGAGTACTACACCTACTCCACTTCGCCTCTTTGTCGCTGAACCATCGACGCAGACCTTCCAGAGGTTATTCACCGGTCGGTCTTTTGGGTTGGCAGGGTTTGTAAATTCTGCTATGAAGTCGGCCAGTGCCTGGCCCTTAACAGCTGCTCTAGGCATATACTCGATATCAAACTCGCCCAACTCCACTGCCCAGTTCACTAGGTGTCCCGAAGTATCGGGCTTGACCAGCATTTTTTTCAAAGGATGGTCAGTTAACACCCGAACCGTGTGGGCTTGGAAGTACGGCCTCAATTTCGTTGCCGAAGTTACAAACGCAAAGGTCAGTTTTTCGGTTTGCGGATATCTGGTCTTTGCGCCTCAAAGGGCCTTGCTGGTATAATACACGGGTTTCTGCACCCCTTGATTATCTCTAACTGAGGTTGAACTGATGGCAGAATCGGATACTGCGAGATAAATGTAAAGCGGCTTACCTTTTACGGTTCGGCTAAGGAGTGGGGGACTGACTAAGTAGCTTTTCAATTGCTAGAACCCCTCTTCACATTATTCCCCACAAACGAAAGCTTTCTTCAAGATCTTGAAGAAAGGTAAGCACTTGTCTGTAGATATAGAGATGAATATGTTGAGGGCGGCTATCTGCCCAATGAACTGTTGGAGCTGCTTTGTGTTCTGGGGGGATTCCATCTCCAAACTACCTTTATCTTTTCTGGGTTAGCTTCAATGCCTTGATACGAGACCATAAAGCCTAGAAATTTTTCGAAGGATACGCCAAAAGCACACTTGGCGGGGTTGAGCCTCATCCTATAATGCCTCAAAACACCGAACGTTTCTTCAAGGTCTGCCAAGTGATCTTCAGATTTCAGGTTTTTGACTAGCATGTCATCTACATATACTTCCATGTTTCTCCCAATTTGGTTTTTGAACATTGTGTTTACCAGTCGCTGATATGTTGCACCAGCATTCTTCAACCCAAAAGGCATCACCTTATAGCAATATAACCCACGATCGGTAACAAAGGAGATAGCTTCTTGGTCGAAGTCATGCATCCGAATTTGATTATAGCCTAAAAAGGCGTCCATGAAGCTCAAAAGGTTGTGGCCCGAAGTAAAGTCCACTAAGAGGTCGATCCTTGGGAGCGGAAAGCTGTCTTTGGGGCAAGCCTTATTAAGGTCGGTGAAGTCCACACACATCCTCCACTTGCCTTTAGACTTTTTTACCATTACCAAGTTGGCCAGTCAGCCAGGGTAATGAACTTCCTTGATAAAATTCGAGTCCATCAACTTATCAACTTCTTCAGCTATTGCTTTGTTTCGTTCAGGAGCGAAGTTTCTCTTCTTCTACTTGACCAGCCTAGCAGCAGGGTCTATGTTCAGTCTGTGTGAGATGATGACAGGGTTGATGCTAGGCATATCTTCATGCGTCCAGGCAAAAACGTCAAGATTCTTCTTCAGGAACTCTTAAAGCTTAGCTTTTGATTCTTCTGGCAATTACGATCCGATTTTTACCAAGCGGTCAGGGCCATCGATGGAAACTTGAATCAACTCCTCAATAGGCTCTCCTCTCTGAACTGTGTGCTCATCCCTCACTTCAAAACTGACTAGAAGGGCCTCTTTGGCACGAGGCTCCTTGAGACTCAAGTTATAGCATTGACGGGCTTCCCTCTGATTTCCTTTTACCATGTCTGTTCCACGTTCAGTGGGGAACTTCATCTTCAAATGGTAAGTGGAAATTACCGCCATCAACTTGTTGAGGGTCGGTCTCTCCACTATAGCGTTACAAGCGGATGGCCTGTCAACGACCAAGAAATCTGTCATAATAGTCTTCTCCTTGGGTACCTTGCTCGCCGTATGTGGGGGAGAGATTGTTCTTATTGGGAGCACCTTTTCTCTTGTGAAGCCTACCAATGGCGTAGGAGCTGGAGCTACTCGTTTCTGTTCGATCATCATCTTTTCAAAGGCAGGAAGGAACAAAATGTCAGCCGAACTTCCGTTATCAACCAGAATGCAGTGAATGTTGTGATTCCCTATCATCATGGTCACCACCAACGCGTTATCATGGGGGTAGAAGACCCCCTCCTTGTCTCTTGAAGAGAATGTTATGGTTTCTAACCCCGTTCTACGTGCCTTTGGGGGTCGTTCAAGGGAAAATACTTTTTTTGATGGCAACCTTCTGGCATAGGCTCGCCTCCCTGAGCTGGAGGAACCACCAGCTGCGAATCCTCCGGCAATAGTATGAATTTTCCTAATGGGTTCCCGCCCCCTCTCAAACCCTACTCAGCAACGAACATTGCAGTCATCATGACATCTTGTCTTGCTATTAGCTCGGTGGCATCTTGCTTCACTATTGGCTTAGTAATCATCTGCAGGTCCTCGACGTCTGGGGGGAGTGGCGGGACGATGACGGGCATCGTGAGTTCGAGCTTCATCACAGTAACGCTGCTCGACGCGTGGCTTGTCATACTTCATGCGTTGGTTAGCCGCTACAAACCGGGCTAACTTCCCACCTTTTATCATCCTCTCTATTTCTATCCGTAGAGAGACGCAATCTTCGATCTCATGGCCATGATCTTGATGATAGTCACAGTATTTGTTCATTTTCCGCTTTTCTGGAGGAGCCCTCATTTTCTCAGGTTGTTTCAAACCCGGGTCGTCTTGGATATTCATGAATACCTCCACTACACTCGTATTCAACTGAGTGAAGTTGAATTCTTGTTTAGCTAAGGGTTTCCCCTTCTCAAGCCGTTTTGAGCTCTTCTTCAAGTTTTTCCATTGGTTGGAAGCTGCTTCTCCCTTGTGGGATTCCTTCTTCTTGATCTGCTCCTTCGGCTTCGTTTCTCTCTCAGCATACATTCTCATCATTTCTTCTTGACTAATGAACTCTTTAGCTTTCTCCATGAACTTCTGTTGGGTTGTTGGGGTTCTCTTTGCCAATTCAACGATAAAAGGTCCCTTGTGTTAAAGTCTGTTGATGGCTACGGTTAAGACCACACTCTCCGACATGTCTTCCGCCTCCACTCTTTCCCTATTAAACCTTTGAAGGTAGTTTTTGAGGGACTCGGTTTCTCCTTGTCTTAGTGCAAGCATATACTGCAGCGTATTCTTGCGTTTCTTTGACTCGGGGAATTGCATGAGGAAGGTCTTGGTTAAACTCTCAAAATTGTCTATAGAGTTAACAGGCAGCCCCCCGAACCATTCCTAGGCTCTACCCTCCAAAGTGAGGAGAAAGGCACGGCAGGCTATCTCGTCTATCGTTGCATGCAGATCTATATGGGCCTTATACGACTTCAAGTGGCCGATGGGGTCACCTGTCCCGTCATAAGGCTTGATGGGAGGCACTTTGAATCTTCCAGGAACGGGATGGCTCATACCACGTGGGGTAAAAGCAGAGCGCGTGTTTTGGATTATGGAATCGATCGTAGATGGCTTTCCTCCCCTATCTCGAAGCACTGCGTCATACTTGGCTTCCAAATTTCTAATTAGGGCATGGACATCTCCTTCTAGAGGTGGAGGATTGGCCTAATGATAACCTGCCTTGGGGTTTTGACGATACCCTTCTTCAAAACTCAGACACTGCCCAGCTCCTCCTTTCGGAGGTGGTCTGCCCTTAACATGGCGGCAACACTGTCTATAGTTTGCACGGTCTCCACTCGAACCTTCGGGCGGGCGTTGATCACTTGCCTACACATTCTCACGTCCTTCCGGCATAACTGGCTCCTCTCTAAGGAAGCTCCCTCCCTGGCGGTCACCACCGCAATAACCCTCTACTCATATGCCTTCTCTGCCTCCATTCTCTTCATCGAGGCTCGTCTCCTCGTTGTCATCATCCTCAAAGAGCTCTTCCACTACTACTCGTTCCAGCTCATGGGAGCCAGGGTAAAGCTGACAGGTAAAGCTGACAGGTAAAGGACTCGTTTTGACGTTTGAAAGCTTCTATCTTTCTTGCCATGCGTTGCATCTGAGTCTCTGGAGTTTGGGAGGTGGTTCCTGCCAGTGGGGTTTGGAAGCTGGTAGATTTTCCTTTGTCTACATAAGGGGTTTCCGGAACGAAAGTCCCAGGCCCTACTTGCTTCCCCTGCTTGTCGGGAGGACCTTGCGAAGTATCCGTCATATTCGTCACTGTCGGACTGGTTTGTTAGTAAGAACGAAATCGTTCCCACAGACGGCGCCAAACTATTGGGACAGTTTTCGAATCCGACAAAGCGTGATCCTACAAGCAAAGAGAAATCAGACACGAGCTTGTCAAGGGGTGTTCGGTGGGGGATAGCTCCGATGCCTAAGTCAGTTCGGTTATCCGAGTTGATTTTAACAAATGAACTTAGTATATTTGCTGGAGTGTGTTACTTACTTGACAAACGAGCTTTTCTCCACTTTTATATGGTGGCGGATTTCCCGAGACTCATTTAATGAGCCTCTGCGGTGGGACTTTAAGCTGCTGCCTTTTCTTCTAGACCCATGCTGGCCAATAAAAATCCCGCCAGTTGTCACGCGGGCATTGGTCTACGACACATAAACCTCAGCCTACAGGCCCCGTCAATCACACCCTTGGAGCTGGTGTGTCTTAGAGATATGTAGGGGTGGGACTCGAGGTTGGCTGCCTTAAATGTGAGTCTTAATAAACCTTGTCCTCTCTTCATCAAGGTTCATTATAACTTTATGTTGGGGGACCGAACCTAAGTCGCCACAGCTCTCGATAGGGTCAACCAAACAGTGTAACTTCGGTCAACCACTATGCGGACTTGGGCCCTTCGCATTCCGACCGGGCCGTCAAGTGGGACTTGGGCCTTTACCTTTTTCAGGCCCAATTCCTAACAATTATATTTTTAGTTCGGCCACTTCATTAACAATTTTTTTGGCTCCGCCCTTACCTCCACCATGGGTGACTATCAATCTGTTTCTTTGTTGTAATGTAGTGTACGTATAAGTGTATAACAAAAATTCTAGAGGATAGGTTGTGATTTGCTTTCCCAATATGATTAGTCAAATCAGACAACTTTTATTCAAGGGATTAGTATTTCTGAAAATATTTTATCAGCTCAAAAATTACGGAAGAATTACCATAGAGACTAGGGAAAATCAAGGTACACTATCAAAGTAGACCTTTTGATGGCCTATGATTCAGTTCAATGGGATTTTATACTGCTTCACCTTGAAGTTGTTGGCTAGCCCTTAACATTTTAGGTTGGCATGTTGTTGCTCAGGAGAGGGGGTCCATGAACTAATAGATTTGATTATATGTCTCTCACTTTGTTAGGCACACATTCTTGAGCTCCTAGGAATGAAGGGATGTCAATAGCTTAGGTGGCAATGCCAATGATATAGTAAATACATCCTCTATTTAATACTTGTGTGCCCGCCCTTCTTTGTCTAGTTGTTCCACCAACCTATAAGGCTTTACCGAAAATAGGCTTGCTTGGACCGATTAACGGGATAAAAAGGCCCGCCTCTTGGGCTTTGAGTATACGGTACACCATTCGTCATCACATATATTAATATAGATAATGTAAGTCTTGGGCCCATATCTGTTTAGATTCAAGATTATTGCTGTAAGCCTGAGTGTATGTTATTTATCTTTTCTTTGATAATAACATGACGTTAATTTCATTAGCTTATTATTGAACTTAGCAAATAGAAAAATCTTCCTCAAACAAGTATATGTTAATCTAGATAATTTGTCTTGTGCCCGCCATATCTAGCCAAATTTACGATAACCTAAGCAGCACACGCACACATAACTTGATGTTAAATTCATTTACTCATTATTGAGTGAAACCATAGATTGGAAAGCTTCTGTTGTTAATGACTTTATTGAGGCAATAGATGAGGAAAACAAGTGAATCACTTTCAAAGCGATTGAAAGAGATCTTCTAGATTAGTATTAGAACCTTAAAGTTGTCATTCCAAATACTCAAAAGGAATGGATCACTTGGTGTTTTTCATTATGGACAAGGAAAAGCTGAACGAGGATGTACTAGACTGGTGCATAAGTTTCATTACAAGAAACTGGTCATTAGCAACCAACTTATCAGCGATGATACTTTGAGTGATTTCATACACTAAGAGCTTAGTATATTAAGTTTGTGCCAAAAGGAATTATTGGGATGAGCTTAATTGAATTATTCTCTTAAAGTGATCAAACCATGATTAAGATTGTTTTACATCAACAACAATGTGAAGTGTACCAATGGGTCAATAAGAAGATCAAGAAGAATAATTGCATATTAAGCGAAGTCTTTTGGAGTTGGAATCAAACTGCATTGCTTTTGCAACTTTATCAATGAACTGAAGTCTACTGGTGGGTTGGTAAGGAAGTCTGGAAGAAGATAGGCTAGTGAGCAACGGGAGCTTGTTGAGGAGGCAGAGAGACGAGTGAGGAGCTCGTTTGCACATAGATGGACTCAGCTTTACAATGGTTTTGTAAGTATCTATTTCCTGTGTAGAATTATTCTGATTAGTGATTTCTTGGGTTTAGCTACCTCAGAGAGGTTTTACCTTTTTGTGTCAAAGGGTTTCATCTCTGTCAATAAAAACTTGTTGTTGCTATGGTGATTGTTTTGTTGTCTCTTGTTGGTTTGATTTTCTTAACACTACAGTAAATTTTTAATTGTTATAATATTACTGCATTTTGGTTGATTATACCATTTGAGGTCTAAATCATTTTCATGACATGCAGTGTGGACAAGAGTGTGACAACCATGGATGAGCATCAAGTGGCAATGGAGAAGCACCAAGTAGAGATGGAGAAGCAGCAAGTTGTTATTGGTGAGCACTTGGAACAGCAGTCGGTGGCACTAAGGACACAGTTCACCACCATTCATATTGATCTCACTGAACAGGTTACAGATGTTGAGCAGATTGAAGTGAATGTCAAAAGCGTTTTGGATAGGCTGATATCGGAAGATGAACAAGCACCTTGAGTTACGATGTTTTTATGATTTTTTTTTGTGGTTTTGATTATTTTTTATGTATTCAAAATACTTGTCTTGGTGTTATCAATGGCAATTGTTCTTTGGTTGATTTTTCCCTTTGTCCTTGGTGACAAAAAGGGGGAGAAATTTTGGGGATGTTATTTGATTGACTGATTGATGATTTTATTTATTTATTTTTAGGGATGATATGTTTTGATACATTGGTCTATGAATGCCATTAATTTTTTATGTATTGAATTCACGGAAGGACTCACTTAAGTTGATTAATGAAATTAAATTCATTCAAATTTATGATTGATTACTTACACATTTTATCCAACTTCAGTATTATGATTTTGAGCTATTTCAATTACTTGTTAGTTTCTCATAGATTTTTATGAGTTTGCTCCTGATTTCAGAAAACTTACTTTCAAGAATTCAAATCTAACATAATTTTGTGATTTGTTAGGATTAGAGTGAGTCTTGGGGGGAATCTTGTAATCTAAATTTGTGTTGTAATTGGTTTTATCATCAAACCGCTAAAGGGAAAGTTTGTTAGATTTTCATTGACCTATTTGGTGTTCAAAACAAGTGCCTTTGTAATTTGTGGGTTGGGTACATTTGTATTTAGGATTTGGGTTGAAAAAGGTTCAAGAGAATCAAGTACATGAAGCTCCGTTCGTATGCTCATCTGCGGATGTCCAGACGAAATGGCTTGATAGAAGGCCTCATCTGATAGTTTGTCTACTGATATTGGGACGGTGCCCAGACATAATGTTTCGTCTGCTGGCACGTTTGCTCATATCCAAAAAACTTAGAAAAACATAAGGTTTCATTTGATGGGATGTTCTCACATGTGTGGATGGATTTGAGAAACATAAGGTCTTGTTTGTTGAGGCATTCGCTTGTATCTGGACAACTCGCTGTTTTAAGGATTGAAACCCTAAAGATATCTAGACGCCGCCACAAACAACCTAAATTGACTTTAGGCATTAGGACTGATTTTCACAAGTCAATAAAAGGACTTTGAATGCATGATTGCTAAGAGCTAAGTAGAGCTGAAAAAGGCTATTATATAGTGATTTCATACACTAAGAGCTTAGCATTAATGTTGTGCAAAGAGAAATTATTGGGATGAGGTGAATTGAATTATGATCATAGAGTGATCAAACCATAAGATTGTTGTACATCAACAACAACGTGAAGTCTACCGGTGGGTTGGTAAGGAGATCAATAAGAAGAATTAACATGTGAGGAGCTGGAGCTGGAGTTGCTATGGTAAGAAGCAAGTGGGGCTACTTGTCTACGTGCAGAAGTTTAAACCGGTAGAAAGGGTGTAAGTATGTTTTGTCATGTACTATGAATTCTTCTTAGTGTTCATTTTCACTTTGATATGTTATTTAAAGAGTTTCCACATCATCAACAAAATTTTGGTGTGTTGATGTGTGATTGTTTTATGCTTTCATAAGTGGTTTGATAATTGATTTTTATTTTGCTGCATAATTATTACTGCTGCGTAATTTTGTGTTGGGGTCTAACTTTTGCGTTTTCAGTCGTAGATATTCTTATATCAACGACGACCTAACGCCTTCGCTAATATGCTATTTAAAATATGATATGCATATCAGCGACGACTTAAGTTCGTGGCTGATATAAATATATGAATGAAGACCCTAACGTTGTCGCTAATATGCTTCTTAAAATATACTTTAAACCATGATATGCATATCTGCGACAACCCAAGTCGTTGGCGATATGCTATTTAAAGTATACATTAATATATATAATATGTAATATGGCTCTTTTAGTATTTACTTATTATATATACATATATATACTCTTTATTATTATTGTTGTTGTTTATAGAATAACAAATATAAGATCTTTAATTCAAAATAAAAAATCATTACTTCTAATTTTTTTAGTTTAAAACTTGTTTTGTAAATTTTAAATAAAATGATTCGAATTTCATTTTCTATTGTGATAATTTTTTATTTTATTTTTAATAAACCACGCATTCAGTTCACAAGTCCTCGAAGTAGCCATTCGCAAATGTGAAGAAAAAAAAATGATGAAGACAACTTGGAGTTTACAGATACATTTGATAGCACCTTGACTTGAGGGTGAAATTCACAGAAAATGGCCTCGGGTAGGATGAAATTCACAAGGTAAATCTTATTCATGTTCTCAAAAACACCTCCAATGTCGGTAGAGTTTTCGAACTTGACATCTAGCACACAAATCCCGGCACCATCCTTCGTAATGTACACGACGCGCGCACCAAAGATCATGATCCATCTGGCATACAGACCTTAATTATTTCTGTCATTTTTTCTAATCATCTTGGTTGAAGAGATCGCATTATTTTTTATAACATCAAATTTAATGGAAAACTTTAAATTAAGACAAATGCAAATGTTATATGTATTTCTAAGGAGTAATACGACATGTCAAATCATGTTATTTTTTGTCAACTCAAAATTATTGTGGCTTTTAAAATTGTCATTAAATCAAAAGTCAATAATGATCTATCACACATCCAATATAAGTTTAAAAACCATATCAATTTTAGGTAGATATAAAGTTGACATGTATCATTACTCATTTTTAAAGGTCTATGTAACATTCCTCTTAAATAATGTATTTGTTATTTCTAAGTAAATAATGCTCTATCTCTATCATTATAGACCTCAATAAGACAACACTTTCTTGACATATCTCAAGTGAATAGGGCTGTAAAAGAGTAGAGCTAGTCATGAACATATTCAGGCTCGGCTTGAATTAGCTCGGTTCAGGATCAATTCGTTTATTAAATGAACAGAACTTGAACAAAAAAATTATGTGGTGTGTGATTTTACCTTTGATGTGTTATTTAAAAAGTTTCCACTTTGCCAACAAAAATCTGGTGTGTTGGTGTGTGATTGTTTTATGCTTTCATAAGTGGTTTGAAAATTGATTCTTATTTTGTTGCATAATTATTACTGCTCCATAATATTGTGTTGGGGTCTAACTTTTGCGTTTTTAGTCGTAGATATGCTTATATCAAAGATGAACCTAACGCCCTCGCTAATATGCTATTTAAAATATGATATGCATATCAGAGACGACTTAAGTTATGACTGATATAAATATATGAACGAAGACCGTAACGTTGTCGCTATTATGCCTTTAAAATATACTTTAAAACATGAAATGCATATCTACGACAACCCAAGCCACCGTTGATATGCTATTTAAAGTATACATTAATATATATAATATGCAATAGGGCTCTTTTAATATTTTATGTAAATTTTGTCTTTTATATTTTTATATATTTATTTGTTGTATATACATATATATACTCTTTAATATTATTATTATTATTATTTATAGAATAACAAATATAAGATGTTTAATTCAAAAAAAAATCATTAATACTAATTTTTTAAGTTTAAAACTTGTTTTGTAAATTTTAAATAAGGGTTTTGGGTGCTCAAAGTATTGTTTCTGACAAGTTATGATCAATCCTGAAATTAAAGGATCAATCCTAATGGTGATGAGGTGGCAGGATTAATCATCCTTTTTATTTATTATTTATTTTTTAAAAGAAATGGTCAAAACATTAAACAAACATCTTCACTTCATAAACTAATTTTATTTTAAAAGAATTTATATTTAAAAATGAATTTAAATTTCAAGATATTACATCGACTGCAGGTGGCCCACACTGCTAGAGAATGCTATGGTCGTAACCACCATGTAAACATTGGCACACTGGTTACTACTGGTCTATTGGATTTAAAGACAAAATATAGAATACTCTTGGACTATAGGGCTTTACCCGTATATTGGAAGCTCATGATATAAGGTCATGTCAACTAAATGCAATTATTTTACATGTCTTTTACATATATCCATGACATAAAATTCTTACACGACCATCATCTTGTCTCATATTGTCAATTATCTCATATGCATAAACAAGAGTTCACAGGTTCATAAAATGGGGTTCGTACAACGAAAGTTATGTATGTTTTCTTGATTATAACAAAATAGAATGTTGTAATCATGCAATTACACAACAGTATTCATGTGATAATCACCTACTTGAGTTGTGAGGAAACTCCTCAAAACTAACTCCAGACTCTTCAAGTTAATCCTCTGCAAAAAAATACTTTAATGTTAGACAATCCTCCCGAACAAAAGACACTAATCTAGAACTCAAAAACTGATAAAACAGTGTTTTGGATAAGAGGAAGATTGATCCTGGAGTAACTAGGATTGATCCTGGCTAGGGCAAGATCAATCATGGATGGTCATGATCGATCCTAGTGTGAATAGGATCGATCCCAGATTGGCAGACACGTTTCCCGATACATCCAAAACGCTCACGACCTCCAAAACGACCCATTTTAACCTTAGAACGACTCCTACAACCTCTGAAACACTGCTAGGGTCAAACTCTAACAATCATATAGTCAAAACTCAAACTAATCGGTCAAACAACTTTGCTACAACTCTAGAACAATAAAATAATCATAGATTAATAAAAGACATGAACTACAATCCTTAAATATCACCAACACAACACTGACCTAAGAATAAAATAACAAACAACGATGATTGGTACAATCAATCATCACACTCACTTTATGGGGCATAGAAACTCCCAAAACTCACAAAGAATAAAGAAAACAAAGCTCAAACGGCACAACGGTGCTCCGACAGTGTTTTCACACCTTGGAATTTGTGAAATAGGGTCAAGGAAAAGTAAATGATGAATTTATAAAGGTTACAGCCGCACTAAGGCTTCAAAAAACTCTAAAATCGCATTCTCACGCGATTCATTGATAGGACATGAGGATCGATCCTATGGTGGCCAAGAGTGATCCTTTCCTTTAGAGGATCGATCCTAGCCTCCAGATCTGAAAATGACCTAGACGTCCGACCGAACCTAAAATTTCTCTTGAATTTGCCCCGACTTGACTCTAACTAACCCTAAGGTTCAAAATACTCTATCTCTTAACAAAGATTAGAATCAAGGTATTACAAATATACTTTAAAACATTATATGTATGTCTGCAACAACCCAAGTTGTCGTTGATATGCTATTTAAAGTATGATTTAATATATATAACATGCAATAGGGCTATTTTAATATTTTAAGTAAATAATTGTATTTTATATTGTTATATATACATATATATACTCTTTCATATTATATTTATAGAATAACAAATATAAGATCTTTAATTCAAAAAAAAAAATCATTAATACTAATTTTTTAAGTTTAAAACTTGTTTTGTAAATTTTAAATCAAATTATTTGAATTTCATTTTCTATTGTGATAATTTTTTATTTTATTTTTAATAAACCACTCATTCCTTTCACAAGAAATCGAAGTAGCCATTCGCAAATGTGAAGAAAAGAAAAATGATGAAGACAACTCGGACTTTACAGATACATTTGATAGCACCTTGAGGGTGAAATTCACAGAAAATATCCTCAGGTAGGAGCCCATTAACAAGGTAAATCTTATTCTTGTTCACAAAAACACCTCCAACGTAGGTAGAGTTTTCAAACTTGACATCCGGCACACAAATCCCGGCACCATCCTTCGTCAAGTGCATGACGCACCAAAGATCATGATCCATTTGGCATATAGACCTTAATTATTCTTGTTATTTTTTCTGATCATCTTGGTTGAAGAGATCGCATTATTTTTGATAGCATCACATTTAATGGGAAACTTTAAATTAAGACAAATGCAAATGCTATATGTATTTTTAAGGAGTAATAGCACATGTCAAATCATGTTATTTTTTGTCCACTCAAAATTAATGTGGCTTTTAAAATTGTCATTTGACCAAAAGTTAATAAAGATCTACCGCACATTCAATTATAAGTTTAAAAGTCACATAAATTTTGGGTAGATATAAAGTTAACATATATTATGAGTCATTTTTAAGTGTTAATTTTTAAGAGTCCATGTAACATTCCTCTTAAATAATGTATTTATTATTTCCAAGTAAATAACGCTCTTATCTCTATCATTATTGATCTCAATAAGACAACACTTTCTTGACATATCTTAAGTGAATATGGCTCTAAGCGAATAGAGCTATTCGTGAACATGCTCGGGCTCGGCTCGAGATCGGTTAGTTTATTAAACAAATAAAACTTGAACAAAAAATTTAGGCTCATATAAATTTAGGCTCGGCTCGTATAAACTCGTATAACTTCACTTTTATTATTTTTATAATATTATTTTTAATTTTGTAATAAGAACATGTTAAGTATTTTAAAAAATAAAAAGAAATGTTCTTCGTAATATAATAACTATAAGTTGAATTATTGTAATTGTGAATCTGTATATTAATATATGTGCATTTGTTTGTATATGAGCGAGTTTATGTGCATGTATATATATATATGTGTGTATGTGTGTGTATGTGTGTGTATATGCATGTATATGTTTACTATAAGATAAACATATAATATTGAGACTAGATTATTTAATATTTGAGTTAATTTATCTAACTACTCAAACAATAAATTTTAATCATAAATAAATAACTAATAATTAATATTAATTTTTTTTAAAAAAAAAATTAAATAATCACGACATTTACTTTATATATGGAGTGACTAAATTAATTGAGTAGCTCGTGAACAAGTTCAAACTCGTTTGAAAAATAAATGAACAAAGATTGAACAGAGTATCTCGTTCGGTGAAAAGCTTGCGCTCAGCTTGTATTCGAAAAAAAAGTTAAACGAATGTAACTTAAACATTCAATAGTCAGCTCGACTCGATTACAACCCTACAAGTAAATAACAGTATTTTATCTCTATCTCAATCTATCTCTCTTTTGATTTTTGATTTATTTTTTTTATTCACACTCTATCTCTTTCATTATAGACCTCAACAAGACAATACTCTCTTGACATATTCCTAATTCGGAAAAGGTCCCTTATAATTTTAAAAGAATTGTAGATTTATAAATTAGCTGAATTTATGCCTTTTTGCATCAAACTAGTACAAAAAATGCTATCCATTAAAAGTTAATATGTTACCAATGAAAATTGAGTATATTTTTATCAAATTCTTTGTTTTATGTCGTAAAAGAGTTTTAGCCAAAATTGTCTTTTAATTTACTAAAAAAGAAGCGTCTCTTAAAAAATAAAGAAATAACTTTTTGAGAAAAGAAAAAAAAAAATCTGGCTGCCATAACACTCTATCTCTATCATTATAGACCTCGACAAGACAACACTTTTTTGACATATCTCAAGTGAATAACAATCTATCTCTCTCTATCTTTCCTTCTTTCTTTTTTTCTTTTTTTTGTTTGTTTGTTTGTTTTTTTTTTTTTATTCACACTCTACCTCTATCATTATAGATCTCAACAAGACGACACTCTCTTTACATATCCTAAATTCACCAATCAAGTCTTGATCGAACTATGACGTTTCATTTACTACCTTTGTCACTTTCATATAATATACGGATTTAGCTTGAGTGTTGTAAAAAAATTATCAACGTGTGTTCTGTAGTTATTTTTAATTGTTAAGATTTAATTTAAAATTTATATAAGAAAGAGAAAAAAAAATTAAATTAAATCTTAATCATTAAAATAATTACAACACATATGATGTATGTTTTTTAGGGCACTTAAACCAAGTCACCTACATAGAAGAAATCCACATATCTACATGGTTGATAATTGCTGAGGTTATATTTGGTACGTGAAATGGTTATTCTTTAACATAGTCTTTATTAATAATTGAATAAATATGAATAGCCTTTATTAAGAATTGAATAAGTGTAATAGATTAACTTTGTAATAGTCATTCTCATTGACCATGAGGGAATGACTGCTCCTTCAATTGAGGGAATAGTTATTTCTCTCTGAGAGGAATAGTTATTCCTTCAATTGAATGAATAACTATTCCCTCATAGTTATCGAAATGACTATTGCAAGGTTAATTCATTCATCTTCTTTCATTCTTTAATAAATGTTATTTCAAGGAATAGTTATGTCGCGTACCAAACGTGTCTTGACACTTTGAAATAGCCATCTCCACCCCACATTCAAGGTCCCCGTATCTACCTTTATAAAAAATATAAAAAAAAAGGTACCCAAATCGATCTACCGCATAAGTCGTATCTCTATCTACCAATACCTTCGTTTTTTGATTTGCCCTAATTAGTCAAGCACTACAAAAAAAAGGACCATTTTTGGGCGGTTTTGAACCATCCAGAATTAGGTGGAGAATCGTCTAGAATCTTGCGTCGGGAAATGTAATTCTGGACAATTTGGTCAAAATCGTCCAAAATTCCTAACAGTTTAGCAAAAACCATCTAGAATTAATTCTAGATGGTTTTGCCCAAACCGTTAGGAAATAATTCTTGACACTTTTACCAAAACCGTTCAGAATTAATTCTGGACGATTTTGGTAAAAGTGTGAGGCATAAATTCTAGACAATTTTTGCCCAAACCGTCCAAAATTAATTCTGGACAGTTTGGCCCAAACCGTCTAGAATAAATTCTAGACGGTTTGGGCATCAAACCGTACAGAATAATAGGAATTTTTTTTATATTAATATAATGAATAATACAAAATTCAAATATTAATTATTTTACTTGCATAATACAAATACAAAATTCAAAATACACTTCACAACAAAACTATTCTATTTATCTAATACATAATTCAAATCCAAATACATAATCCAAATACACTTTACAATCAAACCATTTCTATTTACCTAATGCATAATTCAAATTCAAATACAAAATTCAAATCCAAATTTATAGTCCAAATCCACTTCACAAACCGAAACAAAATATTTGATGTGTCGAAGAACCTCCTCAGGTAAGTCATTTGGTTATTGTTCCCATCAATGTCGTCTTCTTGATTCAGTTGCTTCTTTTGAGGCTCTTAAATCAAAAAAGTTGATCTACGCATGTTCAAGAATCATAGTCAACACAATATCATTGTGACGTTAATCTGCGCATGTACAAAAATTAGAACTTCTGTGAAATCAACATCACCATGAATACAAGGCAAACAATTATTAAAGGAATGTATAGATGAAAGTGGCATTTTCTCATAGTATCGGAAGCTAAGATACAAAACTAAAAACAATCTCAATTTACCAAGTCAACCTCAGATTGAATAACCTAATAAATGATGAATTCAATTGCCATGTACACTTACAATCAGTTTCAAAGTATATGTACTCGTAAACTACAAAAGTAAGTCATCAAACAAAAAAAAAGTACACTCTCCGGTATGTGTGTATATATATATAACTTAAACATGCTTTAAAATACACTCTCTATTATTAGTATAGACATGCCCTTACACATGAGAAAATAAATTTTTGGACATACAACTTTTGCTGTGGACCCATGAATCGTGGATTCGGAAATGAAACTGTCAAATTTGTATATATATATGAGGCCTTTCCCTTTAGTTTAGCACAAAGGAAGAAGATGGTTAATTTGGCTACAAATTAAATGAAACAATATTTCTCAATGGCACACAAGCCTTTACTAAAAGCCTTGCTGTGGGTTTTACTTGTATTTTTTCAAATTCATTAGCACATAGCCAAACAACAAATAATGAAAGGAAAAATCACAAGAACCATCACTAGAGGCAATTAAGGAAAGCCATTGATGAAAATAGTTTTTCTCTATTATGTGAGGGACCCCTACACACACACACACACAAAAACAACAAATAACACTCGCCTTTTTTTAAGTCAGTTTTTAAGAATGAATTTTATTCAAAATTTGTATAATTTGGTATCAGATCTAGCTAGCCATCACGTTGAGAATGGGATCGAGTGCAACTCATCTAGTATGGGATGTCTAGTATGAGATCGAAAGGGTTGCGACTTTGTTGTTGAGTCACGGAGAGGCAACCTATGAGCTTAATTAAAATGTCTTAGTACTATATATGTACATAGTATTAAGTCAGTGAATATTGATAGAGGAGTTGAGCCACTAAAATAGAAAGTGTTACTATCAGATCCGTGTCAATAGAGTGGGCTCTCGTGGACGTTGGTTGCAGAGTGTAGTAATATGTTACGATTTTAAGTGTCATACATGTCTTAAGTATAATATTAACCATGTATATATAAAATCTTTGGCATTCCCCCTATTACAAGTCGATTTTTAAGAGTGAGTTATACGCAATGTTTGTATCACGATACCAAACAGTCGTCGTTGTTATATTATCAGCAATGCTAATGATAATGTTATCAACAACAAACAACAACATGTCGGCTCACGAGGGCAATTTTTAGTGACAACCAATAACATTATCAGCCACGACCTTTCTCAACAGCACAACTGCGGCCATTTTTACGAACAGCAATTTAATCATTGGTAAGAATTTTGTTTATTTGTTTTTTTGTTTTTGTTTTTTTTTTTTTTTTTTTTTGAGATAAAAGAGAGAAGGGAGAAGGGTTCAAGGTGGGTCTTTCCCATTCTTAATACTTACATAGTTTTTTTTTTTTTTTTTAATGCTTCCATAACAACGATGAGAAAATGGCCTATTTGGCAACAACATCTGCCCGAAAATTAGCTCTCCTAAAATTCTTAGTTGCAAACCAAGAGACAAAAGAAGAAAGCAAAAAAATTACATCTTCAATATTGGTAGCTGAAGACCATTCTCAGCGGCTATTAACATTGTTGATAGCCATTATTGTGATTATGGAATCTCCTTCTAACAGGATCCTTGAATTGACAGGGAGGGAGGATGCACTTCCATTACTAATAAGGCAGCCTGGGCTTCATGATCAGTGACAACTTTTTATCTTTGATGATAAACATGCAATTTTCTTGAAGTGTTTGCTTCAGGTTGCAATTGATGTCGGCAAAAAAATTAATGTCAAGCTTCCAGAGTCACTGGCATATAAAGACAAGGATCATGTTCTATGCCTGCAAGTACTGTCTGTACAGTAAGAGATTGGGAGTGCTGATGTTTTTCCATATCTGTGAATCATGTATGTGTTACATGTGTATATAGATTTTATTGGCTTACTGAAGATCTGAAGCCACCTGTCGTTATGGGTGTCTTGGATGTTCTAATGTTGAGGCAATGGGTCTTTTGCGATGTCTTCCAGTACATTTGAGGCAGATGGAGGCTTCCTAGCTCCTTGCAGAATCTGTCTCTCTCTCTCTCTCTCTATTTGATTTGATTGGAATAATTAAATACGTACTTATCAACAAATATCACTTGAAAGGTACATCACAACCAAATAGCTTTTTTTTTTTTTTTTTTTTATGAATATCACCAAAAGAGATTTTGTCAAGCAAATAAAATCAATTATCTTCGTGTTACACTCGAAGTCCCATTATAGGCGATTAGGCGCCAAAGCACAAGCATAAAATTTTGATTGTTAATACTAACCCAAGTAATTAATAATATTATTTTTTATTTCTTTTTCTTCTTTGTTTTGTGAAGAAAAACTCACTAATTATCATAATAAATTTACAGGCTAATTATGGTATATGTTTTGTTTTTGTTAGAATAATGGTTAAGTAATTAAGTTTCTCATTTTTATTATTTAAATTTGTTAGACAAATAGTTGTTTAATAATGATATCAGAATATATGATCTTATATTCGAAACTTATAGCCATATATTTAATCTCCTATTTAAAATATATATATTACATGTTAAATCCAACTAGATTGAGAAGGAGATAGGGTTTATACATGAAGGAGAGCATTAAAATAATAATGAAGTAATTAAATAAATCAAATTTTCCACTTAAACTCAACCAAACTAATCCACCACAAAGACCATAATGTACCCCCATCACATTTAGCAACATGTTACGGGCCTTTTTCTTGGACCAATTGGTACTTAATAAATTATATTGTTTCTTTCTTTTATGAATCGCATTTAGTGCATGCATGGGTTATGACACTTGAATTACTTCCGACACAAAGTGACCCATGGCACAAGAATTATTGATGACTTTCTGCAACCAAATTGCATGCCTGAAGAAAGAACCACAGGTTTTGTTTCGTTCTAGCAATTAGCATTAATTTGAGCTACCCAAAGTGAATGTTTTGTCGTGACACCATCTCTTCCATGGCCCGCTTGTTGACATCTCACCATCTACATACATTTATATGCTGGTGCTGGATGTTGAAAGAGACACATGATACACATTCTTGCCTGAATTATTGATTTAGGGGGTACTGTTACGTACCAGCTGTTAAAAATAAAAAAATAAAATAACCGTACAGAAAATCAAGAACATGGAAAGTTGGCTGTCGTGAAGTGAAGAACTATGAAATCAATGTTATCTTCTTGTAACGTGTAATCAGGATTTGGCAGGGATGGAGACAATCTAGACATCAATGTAATTAGAAAACATTTTGTCATTGAAAGCGCAGAAGAAGATGAGGATGGCAGCGATGGAGACAATCCTGAGTAATATAGTTTTCTTTTTTGTTTTTTGTTTTTTCCTGCTAGAAGTCTTCTTGTGTTAGATATTGCACATGAGAGAAGGTAAGCAATGGAACATGTCGGAGGGAGATACTCTGTCAGTAACAGGGACGGAACTAGGAATTTTTATCGAGGGGGCCGAAGTGTAAATGAGAATTTTTATTCGGGGATATCCGACTAAGTCTTTCTTTCTTTCTTCCATTTTTCTACCTCTGCCTGACAGCTATGAAGTTATTCTTTCAACTTGGTGTTCTCTGCAAGCTGTTGTTCTACCTGTTCCTTACTTCTTTTCAACTGCTACTGGCTATGCTATCTTCAATTTGCTTTTTTCAGCCTCTCCCTGCCAGTGCCCCCCCACGGCATGTTCTTTTTAAAATTTCAAAAATGAATATTTTGAGGCGGTCAGAATCTTAAAAGATAGAGTACCTGTATGGACTGTCTGGATAAAAAAAAAGGTATCCAAAACCTCTTGAATGGTTAAGCTAAACGGTTTAGTCTTAATTCAGTCTTTTTTCCATCTTCAAACATAAACAGCAAAGATTCATAAAGCTGCAAAGAATCAGGATCACGCTCCAATGAACTAAAATCAATTTCATTTACATCAACTTTTAAAAAATTTGTAGAAGGATTTTTAGAAATTGAGATATTAGAGGTTGACGATGATGTATCACTAACATTGGCTTATGAACTTTGTGTATTTTTTCTTTTGAAAAAGTTAACAATTGTAGTTAATTTTCTCATCATCTATAAATAAATTTAGTAACATTAGAGTATTTAAGTAAATTAACTTAAATGAAAATAAAATTATTATACTAATAATAAACAAATAATACATTTTATAATCAACATTTACCTTTACATTTTCTCTCTCTAACCCATGATCTCACTCTCTCTCTTTTCTCTCTTCTTTTTTCTTCTTTCTTCTATTTTCTACGTCTCTCTCCCTGTTTCCTTCTTTTCTTTATCTTTTCTTTTCACTTTACTCTTCTTCTATTCACCCAAAAAAAAAAATTAAAAACCAGGGGGGGCCATGGCCCCCCTCAGTCTCAACGTGGTTCCGTCACTGGTCAGTGGTGTTTAATAAAGGAAGGTAGAAATGCCTTGAATAGAAGTTTTGAGCTAAGGGCCAAAAGTCATTTTTACCTTGTTCAAGCTTATCTTTTATAGTGGTTTCAATGTAATTACCTTCATGCCATGCATGTTCCATCTTTAACGTGTAAATACGCCTATGATAGCCTAGGCTCAAACATCCTTTATACTTTAAATTAGGAGTGTATCATCTGTCGTGGATCTGAGTATGATTACTATATCCTTGGAGCGCACTTCACTAGTTTGTGAGTGGATTCTCTAATATGCAAGTAGGATAGGACTGAGCCAGGGACTTGTTTTGGGCCTTAGTATATAATTATGAGTTGTGTAGGCTATGTGGGCCTATCGGCCCTATTACCAACAGTTACCCCTAAATTCAGTTATTAAACGTGGTTAGTGATAAGAATAGAAATTCTTGAAGATTAGATTGCCCAAAATCAAGGGATTTAGATGATTTAAATAATTTTAAATACAAACGAATCTCCTAAATTAAGTTGAATAATGAAAATTGATATGTTTAATTAATGAGCACAGGGATTAATATTGTTCTCTCTCTTTTAGAGAGAGAGATTCCACCTTCTCTCTAGAGAGTAAGGATCTTCCCCCTCCTTTGTGAGGTCTTCCTCGTTTGCTGTTGCTTCAAAGGGAGGAGGGATGGTTTCTCATCTCTCCCTTCACCCCTTTCCTCCTCTTTTCCTCCCTTTTTTTGTTCTTTTTGGTGTTCTTTTTTTGTGTTTTTTCCCTTTCAGCAGTCAACTTCCTCCACCGTGCGGTGAGCTCTATCTACCTCCTCTACCATCCCGTCCACCTTCTCCTCCGCGCCATCCACTGCGTTGCTAGCCGGATCTATCAAGGTTCTAAGATAGGTTCCTTCAAAGCTAGATTTACCTTCCTCCGCCATGCTCTGGTTGTCACGCACCACTCCATTGTACTCAGCGCCGCTGTTCGCTTCCACCGCCACCTGTCGTGCCACCTTCTGACGTCCATGCGCTGGCTAGTGGATCTCACTTGCCGGTGTGTGGATCTCAAGCACCGGTTAGTGTACTGCTTCCACCTCATCCTCGCCGTTGTTACTGTTTGCTGGATTTTTTGTTATTTTTCTGTATTTGTTATTGTATTTTTGTTGTTGTTTATTTTGGGTTATTGTCTCCATGTTCATATGTGATTTTATCTTGTTGTGGAGACTTCTTATCCGATATTTGTGATGGTACCTTTCTCTTCGTAAATCCATGTTTCGGACTTAATCAGTACATTTACTGTTTTAGTCTCTATTTGGTGGTTGTTGCAGTTGCTTTGTGGGGGTTCAGATAGGCTTGCCTTAATTTGTGCCCCATTTGCTTCTGCAACCGCTTTATCCGACTCTTTGAGAGGACCGGGTCGCCTGTTTGATCCATTTCTTACCTTGTGTTTATATTTCTGCACTGTTTATTTTCGTTTTGGGACTGTTGTTGGGGAGCCCACCCTATTTTCGGTTTTAGGATTCCCTACTCTTTTTTCCTTTCAGATCAAGAGTGGTAAGGATCCTCCCTTATAATCCTTTTCCTTATTCAATTAAAAAAGAAAAAAGAAAAAAAAGAGCACGGGGATTGGTGCTCTCCTTGCAGATTTTTTGACTTCATCTTATATGCGTTGATGTGGGGATTGACAACAAACGATTCGTTTGCAGCTTCTTAAGATTTCCACACTCATATCACTTTAAATTTCGGGTTGGCAATTGTGTGTCCCTCCCAAAAGTCTTTAAAAAGTGTACCTTTTAGGTCATTTCTATCTTTTCCCCTACCAACTTTTTTCGTTCATCTTCCTTCTCTTTGCCACTATTATCTGTCTTTCATTGCTTTTCATATCTAGTCTCGATGGGTGCCTAAGATTATCATCTCCACAATTTTCTACTTTATTATTTTGTCAAAATCTACCATCGCAAAACCATTTAAATCAAAATTTCAAAACTTTTATGGATAAAATAGAATTCTCCAACTTTAAAAAGAAAAAAAGAACAAACAAAAAAACAAAAGAACACAACTCCATGAATTTTTAAAACCATGTGTATTTTAAAAGAATTTATATTTAAAAATTAATTTTTTCGAGGTGTTACAAATAGGTAGATGATATGGCTGTCAAGAACTTCCTCTGTATTTCTTAGCATAGATAAATTAAGGCTCTAAGCTTTCTGAAAATAATGCCTCAAGTCTCTTAAATAATTGTGCACTAAGTGTAACATCTCGAAATAAAAATAGGTTTAATTAAACTTTAGTGTGTTTTAATTAACCTTGAGGCCGCTGAAGTCGAGTTAAGTATTGAATTTTTGGATTTTAAGGAAACTATGCTTGAACTAACAATTGATGAGGTTCATCGAGCAGTCGATGAAGCCCTGAGTCACGAACGTTCGATTTGGGACTCAAACAATTGATAGACGGTTATAATTAACAACATGAATTTTAGACGTTACTACCCTTTTAAATGTGCATGGGTTTGTTTTAAACGATGCTTCTTGATCCACTTGATATCTGAACATTCGAATGTTTGACAAAATGACTATTCTGTCCTCAGTTTGTGATTTAGGAAATTCTAGCTTAGATTAAGTTTTGATTAGTGATTCTTTCTTAGATTTCAAGGGTGGTCAGTCTCGGAAGGTTATTTGCAGGAAGCTCGTGACCTTGGCAAGTAAACTCACATAGATACACATTATTTTCACATTACTTCATCACATGATAACTTTATACAATAAACGTGCATATTTACAACTCACATAAAATATCTTTTTATAATTATGTGAACTTTAATTCGTTTATGAAACATTAATCGAAATTGATTTGATGTAAATGAGAAAGTGTAAAGGCATGCATATAAAAGACAATGTAAAATGCATTGCTTGACATGGTGCTCCATGTACGGTTGAAGGTTATGGGCTACTACTATACGGGTTAATCCCTGTTGTCAAGAGATTTACTTTTCTATTGTTTAGCCTTGGATCCAAATGTTTTATAGATGACTAGCGCAACCATGTTTGATTGGAGGTCACAATGACGGCGTCGTTAGTGATGTGGATCACCTAGGGTTTAAATTCGATCGGGCCACCAACAATGACGGTATGTAGCAATCAAGACACTCGTATTGTACTACAAGTCCCTCAGGACCGCCCCAACCATACTAAGCAAGGAGTTAAAGGCTTGAATAGACCGTATGGAGTATACTTTGACATGTTTCCTCATGTGTTTATAATTGATGATGATATACTGCATACATATGTTTATAATTGATGATGGTATTGCATATTAATGGTTGGAAAGTTAAATGATCTTTTTACTCAAACTGAGTTCACAAAACTATAACTTGTAATACTGTTTATCTATACTCACTAAGTTGTAGACTTTATCTTTTTTCACCCGTTAAATATTTGTGGTCTATAATTGTTGAATCCTTTGAGTATGGATATTGGGGACCCAGACAGAAGACCGGCTTGGACCGTCTTGCTCGATTGATTTTTAAGGAGTTAGACCTACTCCTAAATAGAGAGATGTGGCGTGATTTCGATAACCCATTTTATGATAGTTTCTTCAGTTTTGTTTGGAAGTATTATCAGTTTTATTGTAATCCTGTGATGATTCTTTAAACTTGTTTATTTTAGATTGTGGGTACCTATTATGAACTTGTTTTGTAATATTTGTTTTGGAGTTGCCGTTCTAAGACTGACATGGGTGTTTATCCCTATCTTTTGATGCTTTCTTAGTTGTTGTGGTATTAATTCATTGATGAATATTATTATGGTTATGTTGATGAAATATAAAAGTCTTTTGTTGTAGGCTCTTTGATGAGAATTTATGATCTCTCGGTCTTATTCTTTGGGGGAATTTCGACCGGGAGACGTACTAAGAGATAATTATCAGTTCATTATTTATTGTGGCATTATACTAAGAGCCCTTTAAATAGAGTTCAGAAAACTAAGTAATTTGAAACAAACAAGCGACGTTACTATGACAATATTAAGTTGACATCTTGACAGTTCATAGTTGTCGTCCGAACGAAACTGCTGTTTCACAACTTCTGCCTAGCGGCGTTCGGAG
Organism: Betula pendula; assembly: GCA_900184695.1. Lineage (NCBI taxonomy): Eukaryota > Viridiplantae > Streptophyta > Magnoliopsida > Fagales > Betulaceae > Betula > Betula pendula. Next base: position 13,255 of record FXXK01000131.1, on the reverse strand, counting down.
TCTTCATCGAACGGATGACGTTGCCAAATTTCAATCCCTTATTGAACAGCAGCGTTCATACCCCTCATCAAACGTCCCTCCGAACAAACATCTCTGGTTCTTCAATTAACGCATCACGTCCAAACTAGCCAACGAAATAGACAACGAACAAACGTCTCGGGAATCCATATTAGTCATCATGTCCAGATTATACTTCGAACAAAGCTAGAACTGGGCTTCTATTTGAAAATGATGTTCGAACACTTATTTGAATGCTCTAGTGATGGTCAATTCTGTAACCTTATTTTTTCATGCCTTTCGAACTAGCCCGAACATTCTAACAAACGAGGACCATAGTCCATAAAAAGTTACAAGTTTAAATCATTCTAACACCCAACCTATTTGGACAAGAATTAGCCAACCTAAAACCTAACAATTAGCGAGCCTCAAACCCATCTATCAAATCCATCTCATGTGGAGGAGGAGTAATAGGAATTTGTTGATGAAGAGTTCCAATATGAAGAGGAGGTTGAAGATCCTTTTCAATGTTTCATGAATTGGAATTCTCCACCAATTTATGATACTAATGTCAATGATGAAGATCCTATGGAAGTAAATTCTTTGTCATATGATCAAGAAATTGACCAAAATTGCGATATATACCATGTGTTTGATGAAAGTCCAAAGAATGAAGTATTTTAGTTGGGTCTTTATGAAATTGATTTTGACGATTTTCTTGGGGCTGACAATTTTCCAAAAAGTTTTCCTAATCAAAATTTTAATGTTGGTTTCACCATGATGGAGAAAAACGTGATTTTATGTGGTCAGAAAGTAAACGATCGTTTTTAGAAAAAATTTTATGGAGTGTCAATCGAAGAAATAGATAAAGGGCATGTGAAAGTTGATTTATCTCAAGTTGGTGCAAAGAGTTTCGGATTTACTTTTCAAATTCATGTTGAAGTTAGATGCACGATATTTCTTTTCTGGTATCAAGTTGTTTTCTTATTGATGAGGACATGATGGAAGGGACTAATTGGGCATCCGAAAGATCAAGCCAAGGTCGACTTGAATTTGAAGACGAATTCTCTTCAACTCGGGGAGAATGATGTAGGCCAATTTTTTTTAGGAGACTAGTCATAATAAAAAGATCATATCTTGAGATTCCAATATCAGATAAACACAATCTTGGTGGATTTAGAAAGCTTATTCAAAGGGCTACAAATTCATATCTCATAATGATTTTTCAATTCCAAAGTTTACTAAGTCCAAACGGGCTATCAATAGAAATACGAAATTATTCTCGAGACACTCAGTTGGAGTCTCGCTCAGTTCACGTCCAACCGAAGTGTTGTATCATCTTCAATACTTATTCTCGAGACGTTTAATTTGATGGACGGTCAAAGCTTGTCTGATTGAGAATATTCATAGCAATTTCATCATGATTCTCACATGAACGAGTTAGTAATCTCGTTCAAACGATACCATGATTATTTGTTTTAATTACGTGTTTTAGTAGGGTTACGACTGTGTTTTCTATGTATACTTAATAAGGACGGTTTTTGCCATAGTTTATGTTTGTTTTCTTTCAATTTTCATTAAGAAATACTCAAAATATGAATTCTATTCTATCTTACCTAAATTTATTGATTTAATTATTTTGTTTTGGGAAAAGGCTGTAAATTGTGTGTTGTTTGGTTTTTGCGTCTCACTACATCTACGCTGCACCACCGCCCAATGTGCACAGAGAGTAAACCTTCTCTAGAAAATACTGAATTATTATTAAACTTCAAATGAATCAACTTAGCCCAAAAGCCGAGCTTACATATATAGCTAAAAGAAATTAAAAAAAAATTACGAAAAATTGAAAAAGTCTAAATCTTAAACAAAATCAAAACAAGGATTCTGTCAAAAATTGATGAATACTTTCAATTCATAAAAGGAAAATAGATGGATAAATGGAAATAGATGAAAATTATATTGATAGTGAACTCCAATTAGGGTTGGAGACAAACCAAAAGTTAATCCAATTAAGGCTAGAGACAAACTACAAGACGTACGTCTGATTACAATTTTCAATAACCTCTTCTCTTGTCTTACATTTCTTAAATAATACTAACTAAGCTTATGAGATAACAACATAATTGAAATGCTAGTAATGACATTAATAAGATAAAGATAAACAATGAAAGAAAAATAATCCCAATAAGTTGGAATTACATTTCAACTCAATGTTATCTTATCTCTATCATTCCTACTCCCTTAAAAGGACCTTGTCCTCAAGGTCCAGCAAAATAAAATTGAAAATCAAAGCTATTTAAAAATATACACATGGAGTAGGTCCCACGTGAAACAATGATAGGGCCATCTTCTCCATATCCTCCTTGTTCTTTGATGGAGCCACGCTCGTCATCCGCTTCCTCGGTGTCCTTTCACTTGGTGGGGTCCCTACCACCTTCAGCTTCTTGAATGAGAAAGCACCTATAGGTAGCTCTATGGTTTGCAGGAGGGTGATTAAGTGTGGGTTTTGAGGTTTTTGTTGAGGGGTTTTCAGGCTAGTGATTTGGGTGGGGCTTTGGCGGTGGGTTTTGTTTATAGGTCGTTTTTGGGATTTTGGCCGTTGGGGCTGTTTTGGGTTGTGGGTCTTGGGTTGGTGCCGACGGATTGTTTGGGATAGGTTATAGTGAAATGTTTGGGATTGGGCTCTAGGTTGCTGAGGATGTTGTGCTAACATGTTGTCAAACCTGCTCTGCCTGAAATACTTACTCACTTGCTCCATTAACTGATCCTTCAACTTGACAAGTGCTGCCCGAATTTTTTCTAGTTATTCTGCACTCAAGGAGACTCTGACCTACATGATTGGCTCTACGGTGGTGGTCGAATGGCTTTAATACCAATTAATGGATACTTTCAACTGATAAAAGGGAAATAGATGGATAAATGGAAACAGATGGAAATTATATTGACAGTGAACTCCAATTAGGGCCTTAGACAAACCACAAGTGAATTCAATTTGGACTAGAGACAAACCACGAGACTTATGTCTGATTATAATTCTCAATGACTTCTTTTCTCGTCTTACATCTCTTAAATAATACTAACTAAGTTTATGAGATAAAAACATAATTGAAATTCTAGTAACGATATTAATAAAATAAAGATAAACAATGAAAAAAAGATAATCCTAATTATCTAATTATCCCTATCAAAAATCTAACAAAACCTGGAAACAAATTCTCTTCCAAAATGCTAATTGAAGTATTTTCTAAAATGAAAAAAATATCTTCAGACCCCGATATGAGGGAAAACAATGAAGTTTGAGGCCCAAAATGAAGTTCACCGAAAGAAACTTTCGAATTGGTGTCATATGCATGATTCTAACACTCAAGGCAAAAGTTACGTCCATTTTATTATAAGCTTTGCATTATAGCGCTCCAATTAGGCTGATTGAAATTTTTGTGCTGGTCCTTCCTATCGAGGTATGTTAGAGACATCAGCTTAGCATCAACTACGGCTCCTATGTCAGTTTTCGAGATACAAAACCAAAGTAAGAAATGCCCCCTCTGTACCGAAGAAAGAAAGCCAAAGTTGATTTAGACACGCTAATTAAATTTATCTTAACTTATATAAAAATAAATAAATAAATAAATTTATCTTGATTTTAGAAGCTTATGTCATGACTCGCAGGTTGCAAGGGCCAAGTTAACTTTGTGGGTCACCCTAAGTTTGTAACTTTTCCTTTGTCGTCTATGCTGTTATGAATGGGCACGTTGATATATGCAATTCAGACCTATCCATAAATCTACACTATTCTGGCATTGGATCCTATCTGGGCATAAGTATTGGCTATAAATCCTGTTAGTATATCTTATATTTGGATGATAATGTAATATTTTCTATTTAAGATTGATGTATCAAATCTGAAAAATTTAATTACCATGCTTATATTTATTCTATACCCAATAATATAAGATATGAGTTCATTTTACAAGCAATTTTTATTTTTATTTTTTTATTTTAAATAGCAAACTCGCATATCATTTGTTTTGGTCAATTACAATTGAAGTGATCATACGAATCATTATCACTTCAAAAAAAAAAAAAAAATCAAATCATACGAATCATTATTAGCGTGTGGCAATTATTTTCGTTATATTTATTGTCCAACTTCCTATTACACGGTCTTGTCCATTCATTTGAAAAAAAAAAAAAAAAACACATGTATATTTTATTTTCCATGAAGATAATTCTATCATTTTTCTATTCTAATATAATATGAAAAAAATATTCATTGGAAAAAGGCAACTAACCTACCATATCCCACTTAAAGATTTGGGAGTGGAAGCAGGTTTTATTTGCCGATTATTTTACGTAAAATATATAAAAGGGACCCTTGTATGGTGAAAAGGAGAAGAAATATCATTCTGTAAATTATTTTTTTATTTGTCTTCGTATAATGGATGGATAAATTTATCATTGAATTTGAAAGACACTACAAAAAATCATAGGCTTTTGGACGGTTAAAAACCGTCCAAAATGGGCTAAAAAATCGTCCATAAGGAGTTATGGACAGTTTTTTCTAGACGGTTTTAAACCTTTCAGAATTAGGCGTCGAGAACTTCATTTCTTGACAGTTTTGACTAAACCGTCCAGGAATCTAGACGATTTTCTCCAAACCGTCTGAAAATGATCCTGGACGGTTTGGATTAAAACCGTCCAAAATTAATAATTTTTTTAAAAAAATATTATTATTAATAATGTCAATATTCATATACAAATATACAAAACCTGCTAATTTCAATATTCATATACAAAACCTGCACAATTCAAATACCAAATCCAACATAATTCAAATCCACATACATACGTAATTCTATTTACCTATTACGTAATCCAAATCCAAATTACATAATTCAAATCCAAAATACATAATTCATAGATTAAAAATTCAATTCATAAACCGACAAAATATCAAATGTCTTGAAGAATCTCCTCAGATAAGTCATCTTCGGTTGTTCCTGTTGAGGCTCTTGAATCAAACAAGTTAGTCTGCGCATGTACAATAATCATAGTCAACAAAATATTCATATTGCTTGTCCATCATACCCTTATAATATATTACAAATAGCAATGCACAGACGACTTAATATGTTAATTAAGACAAGACATGAAGAAGCTAGTTTGAATTTAAATGAATATATTAAGCATTTTTCCAAGAAATATTTTGATTTGAATTTAAATAAATAATTAAGACATGACAAGACAAAGATTGGGTCGAGTCTTGAATCGCAGACGTTGGAATCAATTTTGATTCCAGCTTTTCCAGAATAAATTTACTTTCTATTCTAACTATCAATTTTTTGAAACACCTGCATCCAACAATATTTTAACCATACTCACTCTCACTATTTTACTAAAATATTTTTTTAAAAAAAATTTTTCTTATTCATTCTTCCAAAAAAAAAAAAGACTGTAGAAACAAGGTATGAACTTACCAAACATTTCAATGATTTGGTAGGACCCATTTTACATCAAAATAGGCCAAATGTTAATTTGACTAATCAGATGAGAGTGCATTAATTAAAATTTAACTAAAAAATAGCATAAATGAACCACCAGGCATGCATGAAAAATGAAGGGAAACGAAAAAGACTAGACCATAAACCATAAACAAGTACCAAAAACTAATAGTAATAGCATCACATAATCCGAGTAGAATTAACACAGAAACGACAAAGTTGTGTTGCACACATACACAACATCAGAAAGCAAACAAACCAGAGCTAAACCATGAAACAAAATAACAACAAAACCAACATGAAGATCGAATTAAAAAGCACCAAACATTTGAAACTAAAATCAGCTTGTCTTCATATAATGTGTGTATTGAAACTTCAATCGGAGAGAGTTAACATTCAATAAGCATCACTTTTACCACTTGCACAACCTCTAATATGTGCCAGCCAAAAAACACATTACTAGTACCATATCCAATAATAACAAAAAGACATAAAACTATGAAATTACAAAAACCAGCCTGCAACCCATCACAATCGTCTAAAAAACTAATCATCTTTGTCACTAAGTTTATCACCCATCAAAAGAAATATATCACTCAAGCATTTAGACAAAAGGCTACCACTTACAATCAGTTTCACAGTATATGTAAACAAACAACAAATAACACTCGCAATCATTTGATATACCCATTTTCATTGTCCGTCAAACATTTGTAATTGTAAATTAAGTTGAAGTCTATACTAACTAAACAAGACTTACGTAGTCATTCATTTTACGCACCATCTTGTCATACCTCATTGTCATCATCTTCCACATCTAAAAGGTGATCCCTTGCATTTGTACATACACATGTCTCTTCATTAAACTGTATTTAAATAACATTGTCTTAATTTATGCTTCTTTTTAACTTAATAACTAATTAATGAAAAATGAAAACTACACCAAAACATCACCTTCTTGGTTGTTTCCCATAGAAGGTTGTTTCCCCTTCATAATCATCTGTACCATACGCTTGAGGGTTGCCATCTCTTGCTCTTGTGCTTCATACTTCTCGTTTTGCTCCCGGAGTTTCGCAGCTTGCTCTTCAAATCTGACGTTTTGCTCCTGGAGTTTCGCATATTGATTCTGGAGTTTCGCAAATTGCTCTTGAAATTTGACGTTTTGCGATTCATACAAATTCTTCAAACTTTCCATCTCAATAGCCATTGTTGCTTCCCTGGGAGTAGGCGCACTAGAGACAAATCTTTGCCCGAAGTTACTAGAGGTAGATTTACCAGGTGTCGGCCCTAACCCCACCCCGCGTACACGACCCGAATGTTCTTTTCCTAAGACCTGTCCGCACGCATCATTTGGCGACCAATATATTGACCCCTGTGAACATACTCGTTCTGTTGGCAACGGAGTATTCATAATTACTTTTATCTGGGTCTGCACAACACATAGAAATAATGAATTGAACATAAAATCTGCATAAATATATATTTACCATAATTATATTCTCTAATAGTAAGTACTTAGCACTTACCAAAGCTGCTCCAGCTAATTCATTGACAGGGGTACCATCTTTGCGTGTATGCGAGACCACGAACATATCGCATCGGTTCGGGGTTTCTCTTGTATCTTCCTCCTGCAATATCACTGACATTATCATACAATTTTATGATCTAACTAAAGTACGTACGATCCATGAACGTTTCTTTATTAATTGCATGAGTTATTATACGTACCATCTCATGAGCAACCTGTGCGCGTTTGTATTGCTCTTAATATCCTATTGTTAACCATTTATTATCAATCTTTGACTTGTCCTTCTTTTCCATTTTCTATTACTTGTATGTTTATGTTTTTTTTATTTTATCGTCATTCTATTTAGTATCTTTTACTTAGCTTATCTTTACTATCCTTTTTAATCTTCTTCTCTCCTAATATTTTTTCTGTATACTATTATTTATCTTTTTTTTCATAATTTTATTGATCTTACTTTCTTTCTATTACTGACTTATCGTAATAAAACACTCATGCAAAATAATAGAATACGTTCATTGGACTACGGATACTTTAGTTTAGATACATGAAAAGTTGTGATGATTTAATTGTCAAGTTGATTATTGCAGGAGGAAGTTACAAGGAGAAACCCCGAACCGATCGAATATGTTCGTGGTCTTCCATACACGCAAAGATGTACCCCCTGTCAATGAATAGCTGACAGCTTGTAAGTGCTAAGTACTTACATTAAGAGAAATATTATGGGTAAAATATATATTATTTGCAATTAGTCAATTTATTATTTCCTAGTGTGGTGCAGAACCAGATTTTAAAATAGTAATATTGAATACCCGTTGCCAACAACGAGATGTTCACAGTGGCTAAATTATTTTGGGTCGCCAAAATGATCGTGTGGCGACAGGCTTTAGGGGAAAAAACATTCGTCGTCGTGTACCGGGTTGGGGGGTTTAGGCCGACACCTGTAAATCTACCATCTAGTAACTTTGGGGGGTGCAAAAGATTGGGCCTAGTGCGCCTACTCCCCAGGAAGGCAAACAATGGCTATTTGGAGAAGAAAAAGTTTGAAGAAATTTGTGGATGAATCGCAAAAACGTCAAAATCAAAGGTGGGAGCCAATTGCGAAAACTCCAGAAAATCAATATGCGAAACCCAGGAGCAAAACGTCAGATTTGAAAAGAGCAAGCTGCGAAAACTCCGTGCAGCCAATGAACGAAGAGGCAGTATGAACACAAGAGCAAGAAGGCAACCCTCAAGCGTATGTACAGATGATTATGGAAGGGGAAACCCAACCTCTAATTTGGGAAACAACCAAGAAGTGATGTTTGTTAGTTTTCATTTTCATAATTAGTTATTAAGTTTAAAAATGAAGCATAAATAAGAACAATTTATAAAATACAGTTTAATGAAGAGACAGTTGTGTATGTACCCAAATCAATGGGACACCTTTAGATGTGGAAGATGAGGACAATGAGGGATGACAAAGATGGGCAAAATGAAGACTACGATAAAGTCTTTTAGTTGAAGTATAGACTCAATTTAATTTTACAATTAACAAAATGTTTGACGGGGACAATGAAAAATTGGATTAATCAAATGATTCGACTTTATTTGTTTTTGTTTAACATATACTGAAATCAATGTAAGTGGTACCTTTTGTCGAAATGACTTGAAGTTATAATATTTCTTTTGATGGGATAAAATCTTAGTGGACAAAAAAATAGTTTTTTTAGACGATGGTGTTGATGGGTTGGGCAGGCTGTTGTAATCAGTTTATCTTTTTATATATATGGTACTATAAGTGTTTTGCTTCTTATCTAATATTAATTTCTTCAATTTGTAATATATTGTTATTCTTTATTTTTTTTTTTTTTGTATTTATTTTTTTTTATATTCTTCTTTCTTTTTTTTTTCCGATTTTTTGATTATTTTTTCAAATTACACAATTATATTATATTTATCAAGTCTATTTATTTTCATATATTATTGTTTTTTGGGCTTTTTAACGATTCCATTTTGTTTTGGTTGTATTTGTTTCATGGTTTACCTTTGTGGTTGTTTGCTTCTAGTTGTGGTATTGTCTTATTATCTAGCTATTATCTCTTCTCTTTTTTTTATATCTACCGGATATGTGATTTGCTATTACTATAGTTGGTACTTGTTATTATTTGGTCTATATCTCCCTTCTCTCTATCTTCATGCATTGCCTTTCATATGCTATTTTAGTTTTTTTATTATTATTTTTATATTATATTCTACTTCTCCAACTTGGATTAGTTTCCAAAATAATTCTATTCCTATTTTGAGAAAAATTGGGTCCCTTACCCGATATATCTATTATATATTTTTTTTTTTTGTATATGAGTTCATTATCTCTTTTTTCTATCTCTTTAATATTTTTTTTTTATATATAATATGTAATGAAATTATATTTTTATTTAAATTATATTATTATTTAATATATACTATATAGGTGAGTATTTTCTCTGTGTTAATTTATATATATGCATGTGTCTCTATAATATTTATAATTATATATTTTTATTATAAGTAGATAAAAATAATTTTATCGGAATAAAGCTGAATCAAAAATGTGAATTCCCAACGCTTCTATCTTATATTCTCGACCCAAACTGTCTTTTGCATTGTTTGCTTAATTTATTATATATATGTATAATCAAAATATTCTTGGAAAAATGCTAAATATATTCATTTAAATTCACTAGCTTCTCATTCTCTGTCTTAATTAACATATATAGCGTCTTGCATTGGCTTCTATTGTAAATATATATAAGGTACTGATGGACAAGCAATAGAATAGTGTGGACGGGAGGGGGATGGTTATTTATCTATCCAGGACTAACGTTTATCAAAGACCCAACAGGAAACAACCAAAGAAGACTTATCTGAGAATTCTTCAAGACATTTGTATTATGGTCGGTTTATTGAAATTATTAATCTATATAATTATATTTGATTGAATTATAATTTTATTTATATCTTATATATTTAAATATGTAATTAGCGTTGTTTAGTATGTGATTTTTTATCATTTATGTTGATTGGTATTGAATGGCAGTTTTGTATTAGAATATTGAAATTATTAATAATAATATTTTAAAAAATTCATAATTTGACGGCGGTTTTAATCCAAACCGCTCCAGATCATTTCAGGACTTTTGGGAAAAATCTCTAGATTCCTGGATGTTTTATCAAAACTGGTCAAGGAAAATGAAAGTTTCCGACGTCCTAATTTTGAACGTTTTAAAACCGTTCCAGAAAAAAACTGTCCATAACTCCTTATGACGATTTTTTAGCCCATTCGGTTGACCGCGGGTTTTAACCGGTCCAAAAGCCCCTATATTTTTTGTAGTGCTTTTCAAATTCAAATATAAAATTGTGTTATCCACCATTATACGAGACAAATAAAAAAATTAATATACAGAAATATTTCTTCCCTTTTCACCATACAAGGGTCCCTTTTATTATATTACGTAAAATAATCGCAAATAAAACCTGGCTCCACTCCCAAATCTTTAAGGGCGATGATGTAGTTATCCTTTTCCAAGAATATTTTTCATATTATATTAGAATTACGAAAAAAGATAGAATTATCTTCATGGGAAAATAAAATGTATTACATGGTGTTTTTTTTTTTTTTTTTCAAATGAATGAACAAGACGTGGGTAATAGGAAAGTTCAACAAATAAATATACGACGAAAAAATGCCACACCTAATAATATCGTATGATTTTGTTTTTTGTTTTTTTTTTTTTTTGAAAGTATAATGATTCGATGATCACTTCAATGTAATTGACCAAAACAAGATGATATGCATTTGCTATTTAAAATAAAAAAATAAAAATAAAAAATTGCTTTGTAAAATGAACTCATATGCTATATTATTGGGGTATAGAGATAGAATATAACGATGGGTTCTTAAAAATATAAATTCAGATTGATTACAATCAATCTTAAATAGAAAATATTACATTATCATTCAAAATATGAAGATATACTAAAAGGATTATAGCCAATACTTATCCCCAGATAATCCTAAGCCAAAATGTTAGATTTTTTATGTAGTCGAATTTGCATATACCAACCGAGCCCATCATAACAGGGGCATAGGGGACGGACAAAACGGAAAATTACAAAACTTAGGTGAACCCACAAACTTAACTTGCCCTTGCAAACCTGCGAATCATGGACATAATCTTCAAAATCAAATAAATTTATATTATTATTTTTATATTAATTAAGATTAAATTTAATAGCGGGTGTTCTAAACAATTTTCTCTTTCTTCGTACAGACGGGCATTTTACTTTGTTTACTCGAAAACGACATAGACCGTATTGATCTAAGCTGATGTCTCTAAATACCTTCGATAGAAGACAGCACAAAAATTTCAACAGCCTAATTGGACGCTATAATGCAAAACTTAAATAAAATGGACGAACTTTTCCTGAGTGTTTTAAGAATCATCATATGACACCAATTCGAAAAGTTTCTTTCGTGAACTTCATTTGGCTCAAAACTCGATTTTCCCTCATCGGTCTAAATATTTTTTCATTTAGAAAAACTCAAATTACATTGAAGAGAATTGTTCCAGTTGTTTAGGATTTTGATAGATAATTAGATAATTAATTACTTTTTTTCATTGTTTATCTTTATTTTATTAATATCGTTACAGAATTTCAATATGTTTTTACCATAAACTTAGCTTAGTATATTTAAAGATATAAGACAGAAAAGAAATCACTGAGAGATTATAACAGACATAAGTCTCGTGGGTTTTCTCTAACCAAATTGAATTCACTTGTGGTTTGTCTAAGGCCTAATTTGATTCACTTTCAATTATAATTTCCATCTGTTTCCATTTACCATCTATTCCCTTTTATCAGTTGGAAAGTATCCATTTAATGTATAAAGCCATTCACCACCACCGTAGGACCAATCATGTAGTCAGAGTCTCCTTGAGCAGGAATAACTAGGAAAAAGATCGGGCACACTGTCAATGAAGGATCAGTTAATGGGAGCAAGGAGTAATATTTCAGGCAGAGGCAGTTTACAACAGTTTAGCACAACACCACAACCTAGAGCCCAATCCCAAACATTTCACTATAACCTATCCCAGAACAATCCGCGGCACCAACCCAAGACCCACAACCCAAAAACAGCCCCAACGGCCAAAACCCAAAAACGACCTATAAACAAAACCACCCCAAAGCCCCACCCAAATCACTAGGCCTGAAACCCCTCAACAAAAAACCTCAAAACCCCACACTTAATCACCCTCCTCAAAAACCATAGAGCTACCTATAGGCTTCTCATTCAAGAAAGTCTGAAGTGTAGGACCCCACCAAGTGAAAGGAACACCGGAGACGGAGACGAGCGTGGGCTCCATCAAAGAACAAGGAATGATAGGAGAAGGAGGCCCTATCATTGTTTCACTGACCTACGTCCATGATTATATTTTAAAATAGCTTTGATTTTCAATTATTGGCGACCTGAGACAAGTCCTTAAGGGGGAGTAGAATGCATAGAATAAGATAACATGGAGTAAATGTAATTGCCAACTTATTGATCTCTCTCTTGTT
>FXXK01000130.1:1229897-1283478 GCA_900184695.1 Betula pendula | reverse complement strand
GGGAATTGTGGCGGCAGAGAATCTACATCTTGAGCAATTAGATGTGAAGACAGCATTCCTTCATGGTGATTTGGAGGAAAATATCTACATGAGCAACCACAGGGATTCACAGTGCAGGGGAAAAAAGTCAGGTATGCAAACTGAGAAGAGCTTGTATGGCTTTAAAACAAGCTCCAAGGACAATAGTACAGAAGGTTCGACAAGCTTCATGGACTTTGCTGGGTTTACGAGTGCAATGCAGATTCATTGCTGTTATGTTAAGAGTTTTAAGAACTCTTAATCATCTTACTGCTGTATGTGGATGATATGCTCGTTGCAGGGTCCAGTATGGAAGAGATCAAGAATTTGAAGAAACAGTTATCATCACAGTTTGCAATGAAGGATTTGGGAGCTGCAAAACAAATCCTGGGTATGAGAATCATTAGAGACAGAGCTAATGGTATACTGAAGCTTTCACAGACAGAGTATGTGAAGAAGATTCTCGGCAGGTTAGCATGGATGAAAGTTAAGCGGTAAGCACACCCTTGGAAGTCAATTCAGACTAACAAGGATCAGTCACCAAAGACGGATCAAGAGAAGCATACATGAGGCAAGGTGCCCTACGCCTAGCTATCGGAAGTCTGATGTACGCAATGGTCTGCACTAGACCGGTATTGCACATGCAGTGGGAGCTGTGAGCAGATATATTGGCAATCCAGGGAAACAACATTGAGAGGCAGTCAAGTGGATTTTGCGATATCTGAGAGGAACTTCAGATATGTCCCTTTGTTTCAAAGAGCAGATTTGAAGCTGCAGGGCTACGTGGATGCCTGGGATATAGCTGGTGATGTTGATAGCAGGAAGAGTAACTACAGGGTTTGTATATACCCCTGGTGGTACAGCGGTGCGTTGGGCCTCAAAGTTACAGAAAATTGTGGCCCTTTCTACCACATAAGCTGAATACGTGGATATGACAGAAGCCGGAAAGGAGATGGTCTGGCTAAAGGTTTCTTGGATGAGTTGGGTAAGAAGAATGAGAAGAGCGTTCTACACAGTTACAGTCAGAGTGCCTATTTCTTGCGAAGAACCCGGCGTATCATTCAAGGACGAAGCACATTCAGTTGAGGTATCATTCATACGTTCACTACTGGAAGAGCGAACAGTTATCTTCTCTTTAGTACCAATCTGATGGTTGTCATCTTCACCACTGGTGAAAATATGTCGGTGTAGTCAATACCTTCCTTTTGCTGAAAGCCCTTGACAACCAATCTCGCCTTGTAGCGCTTGCTACCATCATGCTCACCCTTTATTCTGTACACCCACTTGTTATGTAAAGCCTTCTTACCTGCTGGCAACTCAGTCAGCTCCCATGTTTGGTTAGTCATCAATGAGTCAATCTCATCCTTCATGGCTAACTCCCACTTGGTTGAATTTTTAACCTGCAAGGCTTCTTCATATGTCTATGGCTCACCGCCATCTGTCAACAGAATATAGAACAAGGAGGGTGAATAACGCTGTGGAGGTCTAATGGTTCTGGTAGACCTTCGGACAGCCGTTGTAGGTGTTCCCTGCTCAATCTGTTGTTCTTCAGTTTCTTCAACTTCAGGATCTTGTTCAGCTTCTAGATCCTCATCAACTTCTGAATTCCTTCTTTGAGCTGCACCATTAGAAATCTCATCCAAGCTGATAAAATCAGGCTTTTCAACCTCTGACTCTGCATTGACTGATTCTGCATTCAAACTGTCCTTGTATATAGCCATTTCATTAAAAGTAACATTCCTACTTCTAATGATCTTCCAGTTTTGATCATCCCAAAACCTATACCCGAATGCCTCATCCCCATAGCCAATGAAATAACATTTCTTAGATTTAGTATCTAACTTGCTACAAGCATCAGATTCAATGTAAACATATGAGACACAACCAAAAACTTTCAAGTGAGAAAGATTTACCTCCTTTCCACTCCAGACTTCTTCAGGTAGTCTGTGGCCCAGAGGAACAGAGGGTCCTCTATTTATCAAGTAAGCAGCAGTACTCACTGCATCCGCCCAGAAGGTTTTTGGCAACCCAGCATGCAACCTCATACTCCTTGCACGCTCATTAAGTGTTCTGTTCATGCGCTCCGCGACACCATTTTGTTGTGGTGTCCCTGGGATAGTTTTCTGCATCTTAATCCCATTTACCACGCAGAACTGTTTAAATCCCCCGTCTTCATATTCTCCTCCATTGTCTGATCTTAGACACTTCAATTTCAAACCAGTTTCTGTCTCTACCATGGTCTTCCACTTCTTAAAAACTTCAAATACATCAGATTTTTGCTTTAAGAAGTAAATTCATACCTTTCTGCTTGAATCATCTATAAATGTGATGTAGTACCGCGAGCCACCAAGAGATGCCACTGGGGAAGGACCCCACAAATCAGTGTGCATCAGGTCCAACTTCTCAGGCTTCGGAGTTCTGCCAACATTCATGAAACTCACCTTCTTCTGCTTCCCTAGGATGCAATCTTCACACAAATCAGATTCAACTGACTTCAGTTCTGGTAGTTTCCCCTTGGACAGCAACACCTTCATCCCTTTGTCGCTCATATGCCCAAGCCTTAGGTGCCATAGTTTAGAGTCACCCTTTGCAACTGCAACTGCAACTATATCTCTCAGATTAGTAGTCAAATAGAGAGTACCTATTTTATATCCCCGAGCCAAGAGTCTGGCTCCCATGCATACTTTCCACTGACCACCGTGGAATTTTATGGCATGCCCTTCTACGTCAAGTTGTCCCACTGAAATCAGGTTCTTCTTCAGCTGTGGGACGTGTCTGACCTTTTGTAGCTTCCATACCGAATCACTGTGGACTCTGATGCAAACATCACCCATGCCCACTATATCTAGAGGCGTTCCGTCAGCCAAGTACACTTTTCCGAAATCTCCAGCAACGTAATTTTCGAGTACTTCACGGATCGCGGTGGTATGAAAGGAAGCTCCTGAGTCTATGACCCAAGAGTCAAGAGGACTGTCAACAGAGAGAATTAGGGCATCTTGTATTTTTTCTGTTGCCACGACGTTTGCAGAGTCATTACCAGTCTTCTTCTTTGATTCTTTGCAATTTTTCTTGAAGTGGCCAGTCTTGCCACAATTCCAACATTCTAGCTGTCGTCCAGATCTGGATTTGCTTCTACCCTTTCTGAATTTTGATCTGCCCTTACCAGAGTTCCTGTCTTGTACTCTACCTCTTGTCTCGAGGTTTAGGGCTGCACTAGAAGTCGAGGTTTCACCGGCGTCTTTTCTCCAAACTTCCTTGTTTAGAATCAAATCCCGTATGTCTTCATAACTGAGCTTGCTCTTCCCTACAGAATTGTTCACAGCCATCCGCACAGCTTCCCAGCTATTTGGCAACGACGCCAACACAATCAAGGCGCAAATCTCATCATCAAAATCAATATCTACTGAGGATAATTGATTTGTGATGGTGTTGAACTCATTGAGATGATGCGCTACCGAGGCTCCCTCAGCCATCTTTAAATTTAACAACTTCTTCATCAGGTGCACTTTATTGTTTGCCGACGGTTTCTCATACATACTTAACAAAGCCGCCATTAGACCTGCAGTGGTCTTTTCATTCACAACATTGTGTGCCACTGATCTTGACAACGATAACCTGATAACTGCCAGGGCCTTCCGATCAAGTAAGGCCCAATCGCTATCGAACATATCGTCTGGTTGCTCCCCCAAAAGAGGCAGATGTAGTTCCTTCCCATAAAGTACATCTTCAATCTGCATCTTCCAATATGCAAAATCTGTGCCATCAAATTTTCCGATTCTTTCTGCTTTTACATCTTCTCCTGCCATCACTCCCACTCGAACCAAAAGCTCTGATACCAGTTGTTAGGAAATATATCTTATTTCCCCCAAGACCCGTGAGATGCGAAAAATAAGAAGATAGCAAAAAACAATCACACACGACATTAAGATTTAAGTGGTTCGGCTTAACAAGCCTACATCCACTGTTGGAGACGACCCGGAGAAATTCACTATCAAAAGATGGAGTACAAAAAGTAACAGGGAGAAAAACTCAAACCCAAAGCCCCAATACACCCGTATCTCACCCTCACACAATAGTTGGGGTTGTCCCACTCGGTTGTAGAAGGGGCTGGTGGTCAGTTTATAAGTGTGAGGGAAAGCTTCACCCCTTGAGCTAGCTTTGGGGTTGAGATAGGCCCAAGACCACCCAACACTGGTTTCAGAGCCCAGGTTTACCAACAAGTCTCAGCCCAATAGTCTGCGGGAGAAACAGGTTGTCGCTGCCTCCGACTCAGGGCCCAATGTGTGAGGGGGAGATTGTTGGGGTTGTCCCACATCGGTTGTGGAAGGGGCTGGTGGTCAGTTTATAAGTGTGAGAGAAAGTCTCACCCCTTGAGCTAGCTTTTGGGGTTGAGATAGGCCCAAGACCACCTAACAGGGAGAAGGAGCCGAATTAGATGTATGTAATCTAATTGTTATAAGACAAATCTTGTAAATATTTCGAAGAATAATTCTAGAATCCGAGTGAATGTAAGATATGAATAGTTGATTTACGTTAAGAAAGAAATACATGTATATGTGATATTAGATATTTATTAGTTATATATGAACTACAAAAATAATATATTTAATTAGTATCTAATACTGAATTTTGATAAGGATTCCAATAGAAGCCCTTCTCTTTAGTTTGTAATTGTGAAATTGAATATTAATTAAATGAATAAAGAGATTAAATCAAGGAAAAAAATGAAAAATTCAAAGAGAGTGATCACTGTAAAACAGAGAAAATAATTATTCACAAATTGCCTATGTTTAAGATAGCAAATTTGTTTTTGAGAAAAAACTAAAAGGAGAGAGAGTTCTTGATTTGAACATGGTGACGACTTTTGCTATGAAAGGCTCTTCGAAGATGGTTCATAAACATTGAGAAATATTCCCAAGAGTCACCGGCCCATCTACATATGAGTATGGGCTGGGCAAGTCTGCATAAGGCTATGAAGATTTGTTGATGAGCTAAAGTTCATCAGAGTGCAACAATTTGTAAGGATTGTTAATTCACTGTATAATAGTTACTGATAGAGTGTCTCGGGATTGAGATGTCTTGAGAATGTTATGAAGGAAAGGATTTAATCCGAAAATGCGGTGCCTTATCTTGAATATGGAGGAAGGATAAGATCTCAAATATGAAGGATGGATAAGACAAGGAAGAGCCTACTCCGAAGAAGAGTGCAACTGCGATTAGCCTTAAGTACGGATATTCCGGGATAGAGCCTTATCCCTTCCAATCAACGATGAGAATTCCCTTAGGATTCTTAGTGGGAATTCTATTCGGATTCTAATAAGAATATGCCTAAGTTGATGGAAACACCATGCCTATAAATAGGTTGGCATCACCAGATAACGAACTAACTCGATTCTTTGTGCTTATATTCTAAGAATTATTCTCTCGGATACTAATTTAGGCATCAAAGTGTGATTAGCTAGTACCCCCAATAAGCATATTTGATTTTGTAGTGTTCATTCAAAGCACATGTCACCGTACCAAAAACTGTTCTAACAATTATACTTGCCATGTGGCGTGATTGTAGCCTTTTGATTATTTTATTTAATTCACTTGCATGGAAACGATTGGCATCTTGTTACTAGAAATGATATTTATATACTTGCCATGCGGCGGGATTGTAGCGTATTGATTATTTTCTTTAATTCACTTGCATGGAAACGACTGGCATCTCGTTAGCAAAAATAATATATATAACATCTATGGTGAGAAATCAAATAGCAACCTTAGATTAGTGA
Source organism: Betula pendula (assembly GCA_900184695.1). Classification (NCBI taxonomy): domain Eukaryota; kingdom Viridiplantae; phylum Streptophyta; class Magnoliopsida; order Fagales; family Betulaceae; genus Betula; species Betula pendula. Next base: position 1,277,683 of record FXXK01000130.1, on the reverse strand, counting down.
TACTCTGATAGGTAGTAACTTTCAACTTTTCACGAGAAAGAAACTCAACTCTGTTAATTTGATCTTTCTAGTTTAATAAAAAAATTCAGCTTCTAGTTCCCAAATTGTCCCTAATTACACACACAAAAAAAAAAAAAAAAAAAACTCTTAAGCATTGATGATGCAATTGATCACACTGTTCAAACTGCAAAAGAAATGCAAACGATTAGAGAAATATTGAGGGTGCCAGCTGAGAAAATCTCCTATGATTAAATTAGCAATAGACTAAGGTGAAGGGTAAAGTTGTTCTAAGAAAGAGAGCTAGGATAATTGTATACATAAATAGTTATATGTGATCGTACCTAAAATGACCGTGTGTCTTCTCCTTATGCTGAGTGTACAATAACAGAGTATGGTTTTGGCCATGTGTTGTCTGCTTACCGGGTATGGTCTTGGCCAAGAGTATCACCAAACTGACCAAAGTACAATCTTGACCTGTTGAGATGTCGAATTATTAAAAAAAAAAAAAAAAAAAAATAGATTTATTAAAAAACAAAAACAAAAAATGCATTGGTAAGGGGTGGAGCCTGAGGAGGAGCGGAACTAGACGTGTGTAATATAAGACAAATCTTGTAAATGTTTTGAAGGGTAATTCTAGAATTTGATTGAATGTAAGATATGAATAGTTATGATCGTTATGAAAGAAACACGTGCATATGTGATATTAGATATTTATTAGTTATATATGAACTTCATATATAATATATCTAATAATGTGAATTTAGATAAGGATTTCAATAGAAGTTCTTCCCTTTAGTTTGTAATTGTGCATTGAATATTAATTAAATGAATAAAGTGAATATTGAATGAATAATGAATAAAGAGATTAAATCAAGAAAAAAAGAAAACGAAAAAATTCATAGAGAATAGTCATATACTCACATGTAAAACAGAGAAACTAATTATTCAAAAACTGCCTATGTTTAAGTTAGTAAATTTGTTTTAGAGAAAAAACCTAAAAGTAAAGAGAGAGAGAAAGAGAGTTCTTGATTTGGAGATGGTGACGACTTTTACTATGAAAGGCTCTTTGAAGATGGTTCCTAAATACTTGCCATGTGGCAAGATTGTAGCCTTTTGATTATTTTCTTTAATCACTTGCATGGAAACGGTAATTTTATATAACATCTATTGTGGGAAATCGAATAGCAACCTTAGATTAGTGATACTCTGATAGGTAGTAACTTTCAACTTTTGACGAGAAAGAAACTCAACTCCATTAATTCGATCTTTCTAGTTTAATCGAAAATTCATCTTCTAGTTCCCAAACTGTCGCTAAATTTAAAAAAATAAATATTTTTATTTTTCTTAAAAAAAAAGTCTTAAACATTGATGATCGATGCAATTGATCACACCATTCAAACTGCAAAAGAAATGCAAACAATCACAGACATGTTAAGGGTGCCAACGGAGAAAATCTCCAATGATTAAATTAGCAAGGGACTAGGGTGAAGGGTAAAGTTGCTCTAAGGAAAAGAGGTAGGATAATCATAGGGATAATGGTTAGATGTGATCATACCTAAAATGATTGTGTGTCTACTCCTTATGCAGAGTGTTCAATAACAAAGTATGGTCTTAGACATTTGTCGTCTGCTTACCGGGTATGGTCCTAGCCAAGAGTGTCACCACATTACGACCCTGACTTGTTGAGACGTCGAATTGTAGTAACCTGATGTTGCGCGAGATTCTATGCTCGCTGGTGGTTAGGGCAAGACCGATAGATAGTTATTCTCTATGTCTCACTCTCGATGTTCTTGCTAGTTGCTAAACTAGTATGTTGTTGGTACGTTAACTCCAAGCCTATGGTTTGGGCTTGAGCATCAGGGCCCAAATTGTGGGGGTTGGCCGAGTGCATTATATGGTTTATCAAACATGATTCTTATGTTTCAATATTTATACTTACTGACATGAATGGTAATCTATTTTTCTTTCAATTGAGATTTCAACTTACATTTTCCTTGATCTAATGCGTATAAAAAACGAAGTATTGAACTTATCATCGTGGCTTGATTTAGGATATTAAGGAATGGAAGAGCATTAGAGACACGATGCAAAAAAAAAACACAGATATCTAAATTGCTGTGCTAAATGCCTAATTGAACCTATGAACCCTTATAATTACTTTATCTTCTTTGCGTAGCTCGTAGGTCTAAAGTCGCAATCAGTAAACTAAAATAAATAATTCAATAATAATATTTAACAGTAGGACCACTAATAATAATAATAAATTGTTATTACTTTTATTTTATTGTTGCAACAGAAGAGAAGCCATCAAGCGACTGAATGTTCCAACCGCATCAGGCTGGGCCTTTACGGTTCGGCCTAATCCAAATGAATGTAAAATACTTACAACTAATTTGACTTATTTAATTAAACACGTTTAATTTTATATTAAGTTTGCGAGTCGAGTTAAAAATTGTCAACCTTAATCACTACGATCCAAACTTATGTATATTTTTAAAATATGTAATTTTTATATTTATTTTTAATATAAAGAAATTTCTTACCATTCAATTTAAAACTTAAATTTCTCCCAAATCCCAATACAAATTTCCATTCTTGTTCATTTATGTTGTTTAAACTAGGAGTGGGCAAGGACCCAAGACTGGACCTGATATCAACAGAATGATATTGGGCCAATGCAACTTAAAATATAAATGTTTAACAAAGTCATGGGCCAGAAGGTTAGTATCCCATACATGAACTTTGAAGCAAAGGCAATTCTCCAACTACTCTCCAGACTCCACTCCTAATCAGATGGTTAACTGTATAAGTTGGATTGGGATTTCTGCCACTTTTTCACCTGAATTTCAGGAAATTTTAGTAGGACATTAGAGAAGGACACCAGGGCCTAAGGTGCCTAGACAAATAGGCCCCGCGCTTTGGACTGATTGAACATATCGAAATCTGAGGTTTTCTCTTATTCCCGACTCGAATTCTTTGAAATTCGGACAAATAATTTCAATAGATCCTCGTCCTCTTTAATTTTCCACGGTGTTTCATTTCTTTTTAAACGGTTTGATAATTCTTGGATTATAAATGTTTCTAAAAATTTGTAACATTTGATTGCATCCCAACCTTAATTTAATCTTGAATTTTTGTCATGAATGATCACCAAGATTGAAGCATTCTATATTCTTACCTTCAATAAATCAGATAGGACATGCACCATAACATAATTATAGAGTTTCTTATATTTTCTTGAACAATTTTTTTTCCCCCTTAAAACCTTCAAGAATTCATTAGTATGGATTAGCTTGACGAAAAGAGTAAATACAGATCTAGGAAAAAGTTTTACTCAAAACTGCGTAACTCAATCTATTAAATTGTTATATATCTTTAAAGTATATGATTCTTACATATATTTTTAATATAAACTAACATATATTTTTAGAGCATATGAGCATAGCAGAACTATCTTATAACTTGGGAGAGCTATGGCCGCCCCCAAAAATTTTAAAACTTCTATATTTTTTGTCCTCCAAACCTAATTTCTTATTAAGTCTTTTAACAAAGTTAGTATTTTCATATGAAGTTATCCTCTAAAAACTTTTTTTTTTTTTTTTGCCCTCCATACTAGTATTTTTTGAGTTTTGCCCTAGGCACAGAAAATTCTAGTTCTGCTCCTACATATATGAGAGTTATGTGCTTTAAAAACAAATATCAATTTAATAGACTAAATTTTATTTTAAAAAAAAAAAAAAAAATTCTAATCCAATTTGAAGTGCCGTTAAACAGGATAAAGATATCCAATAATTATGAGATAACCCATATAGATTTCACCTATTCAAATAGGTAAATTTTATATTGGCTGTTTCATAATTATTACCCAAATTACTAGTAATTTGAAAAGGATAATAAATTGTCCCTAATTATCCGTAATAACCAACCAATGAGGTCCCTTAAAAAGACGTGGAACTCGTGCAAAGTATACCATGGGTTTTAGATAACAAAATTATAGATACCATAAATATCTCGTGCAATTGTATGTTAGCTTAATTTCCACTTGATGAGAATCTTCAGCAGCTTTATCTTCAATTAAATATCTCAATTTCCATAAAATAAAAAATATCTCAATTTCCATAAAAGACGTGAGCAGCAATAGCTTGGGCACGTCGTCAGTGGACGGCTAATATTATCTTCTTCGTGTAAACATCAGCGTCCCCACAGCCCACCAACTTGCTTAAACCTTCAAAAAGTTCTACTTCAATCCCTTTGATGCCATTTGTGTGAGCTCCATTTCGAGAGGATTGCACATAATCTTATAAGGACAGAATTGTTCGAATTTTTTTTTTTTTTTTATCAAAATTTTAATTTATAAAATTATTATGTGTCTTAACAAACAAAAAAAAAAAAGTAATGTTAGAAGTTGCATTTTATTTTATTACTATTATGCTAATATGACAATGTCAATTAATTATTGTTAAAAAAATAAATAAACAAAAATTTAAGGGTTGATTGGTACTGTTATATCAGCAAGGTTAGAAACTAATAAGATGGAAGTATGATTTCTAATATTACTTCTAAAAAATGTATATTTTTTTAAGAGTAATATTATATGACACTTTTAATAAGGGCAAGTTGACAATACTACATAAATAAAGTGAAATAAAAGTAAAATAAATGTGTAGTTTTTATCATTTCTCTTTTTTTAATAGCGTAAACAAATTTAAAAGAAATTCTATTAAAAAACATATTTTTTAACGTGTCATTAAAATGTATATATTTTCCGCATGTTTAAAGAAATACATAACTATTTTATAGAGAGAACAAAAAATAAAAATCTTGAACCAATTTAAAGAAAAATCTGTCAATTAGATAATCTAAATTCTTAGATAGACGATAAGACCGAGAAGGGATAAGCACAATTATGTCAGCAAGCCCCTGTACAAAAAGATACAAATAAATATTCATTTTCTAAAAATTAGGAATTTTTTTTGAAAATATAATAATTAAAATATCAAGCCATAGAAAAAGGGCGGAACAGAACATCATCGAGCGTCCAAAAGGGCCCACTAAATCACAGCTGCAGCCTGCTCGTAACTTTTCGGTGACCGCGTCTTCTTTTTTTTTTTTTCTTTTTAATCTAAAAGGGGGCCCTTGAATTTAAATTTCGGGTGGTCCAAATGATTGGAACCGTTTATTGGGGATCAGAGGCTCCATATTCAAACCTGGAAGGGGAGAAGTTCGAATTAGGCGTGGAGGGACAAGAAAGGCTGAATGGGTATCACAATTAAATAATGCAAAATTTAAATTTCTTTCGTGAATCCGATGATGTTCTATCTGTGTGTCATGGAATAATTAACAATGTAAGACAACAGTGCCCCTCTGTCCTTAATCATCTACACCAACAAATATTTTTACGGGCATTAGGGAGCGGCTAATTGACATTATAAACATGATTATTTATTTTAGGGTTTGTTTGATAATGATTTTATTTTTTTATTTTTTTGGTTCAAAAAAATGCTTTGACGTGGTATAAAAGTGAGAAGTACTTTTTTTGTGGAATTCATATTTAAAAAGTGTCGTGTTTTGAATTATTCGCTAATAGTTTTGAGAAAAGCGTGTTACTGGTTTTGAAAACACGCGGTTGCAAAGACTATTTTTTTTACAATTTTTCTCCATTTTGAGTTTGCTACCAAAATACATTAAAGGTGAGATAAATAAAATATTCTCAGTCGAATATGATAAAATTTAAATGATATAAATAATTCATATATACGAGGTGTACAATGAAGTTAGTTGTTGATATAGAATCCTCCCCTAATAAATTTACTAATTAAGGAGAATCGAGTACTTTTGAATAGACTATTTGTTTTTTGAAATAATAATAATAATAATAATATTGAATAGGCTTATTAGTTAAAATAGCTTTGAATGGGAGAACTTTTTCACTTATATGTATCCATGTGGACAAATCATCATCATGTCATCATCTAGTTTAATCAAAATATTTGTTTGTATATGGTGATTACAATATGTGTTGTGAGACATCATTGTTTTAGCTAATGCAAATTTTTCATGAGATCTACACCCAAATCAATCATGTTTTAGATCACCATCACGGTTGGAATGCACCCTTCATGGAAAAAATGCCCAATTCCTTGCTGCAATGATGTTTTAAATGAGAAAGAAGATGATTGGAGAAATTAAAAAAATTAAAAAAAGCCATATACTTCAATTTCTTTCAACCATCAATGAAAAAAAAAAAAGATATATTATAATAGCATTGTTAATACAATAATCATACATGTCGAACGTCTGATGTTAGAAAACTGAAAAAGGCCAAAAGTCAAAGTGGTGACAACAAAATCACTTCCGGTTTTTAAGTCTGCAAATGTATATAAGCAAAGTGTAAACAAAAATAAATGTGTAAAACTAGTGTGCACCATCAGTGTATCACTCTAATCTTTGACTTTTTTACAGATTTTCGACATCGAATATTTGATGTGCATGAACTGTGCGATCACTGTATCAACAAATATAATATTAACAATTGTATTTCTCATTTGGTCCGGTCAAAGGTAAAAGTTTTTAAACCCCTTGGTTTTGTAGAAAATTAAGGAGAAAAAAAAAATTCTTACAGGAAAGATCAGACAAAGGTTTTATAAAAAATTGGGTTAAATTAATTTTTCCCAACTAATATATTCAGTTATATATGTCCTAATAACATATTTTCACATTATGTAAAGATAGATGTAGTGGGTTGAAGGAACCAAATTGAAGACAACTTTGTCAGGGAAAAAAAAATATATATTTACATGAAACTCTTAAAAACCAACAAAATTTTCTTAAATTTATTCTTGTCTGGAACATTTGAGCTTGTTTGACCCTTCACAATAATTCGCATGTCCGTATTAATTGCGTCGATGACTTCTTCAAGTTTCAGGCTCTTCAAAGCGCGTCTTGATCTGGACAACAGGACGAGTCCCATATGTTCGTCCAAAAAATTATATATAATATTATTATTTAATAAAAAAAAAAAAACAAGGTGAATTTCATATCCATTTGAAAAAACAAGGGCATTTTTGTAACTCTAGGTTGCCTTTCTTTTATTTAAAGTGCTAACTCTATGGGAGGGGACACTAAGACAGAGAGAAACCGAGAAAAAGAGAGACAGAGAAAGAAATAAACAGAGAATTTTTGAATTAAAAGATAGAGAGAGAGAGACAGAGAGAGAGAGAAGAGGACTGGGAAAAAAATGGGAGACGTTGTGTTGTTTGTGGATGATTTGAAATCAAATTATGCAGTTTCATACTGTAGAATTTGCCATGAAGAAGAATTAGAGAGCTGTAAGAGCTTGGAAGCTCCTTGCGCTTGTTCAGGAACCGTTAAGGTAAAAGAAAAGGCTTTTCTATTTTTTTTCTTTTTTTTTTTAATTGATATGGGTATGTCTTGTTTCTGCTTTCCAAGTTGTCTCCACTAAATTTCACTGTTTTTGTTATTTTCCTTTTTCAGTTTGCACACAGAGATTGCATACAGAGGTGGTGCGACGAGAAGGGGAACACAACCTGTGAAATATGTCTCCAGGTTTGAATTTCTCTTATTCAAATTGAAATTGATTTCTGGGTTCTTTTTTTCTTCGTGTCTGGTGATCAGTTTTGGATTGTATGTTTATGAGTTCTTGTAATTCAAACTGGGTCTACGCCGTACGTTTTTGAGCTTGAGTTATGAAAACTATCTGCGTCAGCATCATCCTCTGTTTTGTTTTAGATTCTGGGTGGCTGAAATTTTTCTTTTGCTAAGTTTTCTTTATGTTCAAGTATCTTTCTCTTGGCTCTCTACTTCTTATATTAATGGAATTTGGAATCATATAAGGTTTTTATTTATTTATTTATTTATTTTTAATGTTCAAGAAAAAATCAATTGAAGTAACATGTTTTTCTCTGTTTCTTTAAAGGTTAATTAGATGTTATTAATGAGAGAATAAAACTATGAATTTGTGCAGCAATTTGAACCAGGATACACGGCACCTTCAAAGAAGTCTCAGCTGATTGATGCAGCAGTGACAATTAGGTACTTTTCCTCTTCCATTATTGCACCAATCTAAAAAGAAAAGGCTGAATTCAGTGCATGGCATTTTCTTTTTTCATTTTGGCTCGCTTCAACACTAGTAAAAGGCACCCACCTTTATTTTACGTAATTTATAATTGAAGTAAGCCATAAAACATGCTTTACAACTAATTGTTCTCTTAATTAACGTGGGACTAGTTTCACCTCTTGATTAAGAATGGGTTAATTTGTTGCATGCCAAACGCACGTTTTTAAATAAATTCGCTGAAAAATGTCTCGTTTGAAAAGAGAAATAAAAAAAAAAAAAAATTGATTGTGCGGCATGTAAAAAATATTTTTTTTGAAAAAAACGCATGTGCTAAAAGAAAGGGACATTAATCCAACCATTTCTACATTTTATTTTTTTGATTATTTCCTATTGAAAAAACTAATAATAAATTCACATATAATTCTGGCAGAGATAGCGTGGAAATTCCAAGAAGAGAGGAAGAGGAAATGAGCCCAAGGTTAGCGGGCGTGGGCGAGTACGCGGAGTGCACGTCCGCGGCAAATAGAAGCGCGTCTTGCTGTCGAACGTTGGCTCTGATTGTAAGTTTGCTAATTGCTTTGTCAAATCTTCACATACGTATTTTAAGAGAACTGAGAACCCATATGGGTGACAGCTGGACTTGATGGCCTTTCTTGTTAATTTAATCAATTATTTTAAACACATGCTGAACTAGACTTAGCAAAATAATTACTGCATATTTCGTTGACCATTTCATTTGCTTGCTATGTGGCAGCCACTAGGGTTGTTGTAAGGCACATTTACCTAAATACAATAATAAAAGATCTGGCGGATTTACCAAAGTTAAAAGATTAATGTTATTTAGTAAAATTAGTCATTTCGTATTTTGTATAAGGACTCTTTTTTCTTTGTATTCCATTGAAAATTACATTTGTAGTTCTAGTATTCATGATGTTAATTTACATAGAATTACGTATGATTATTAATTGATTTAATTTGCAGTTTACAGTAATCTTGCTGGTTAGACATCTCTTTGCTGTGCTTAGTGGTGGAACAGAAGATTACCCTTTCACACTTCTTACTGTAAGTAGCTCTTTTTCCATCTGAACTGAATTCCAATTTCTGAGTCATTTAAACTGATCATGTTCTTGTAATTTACAGGTACTAATTCTAAGGGCTAGTGGAATTATTTTCCCAATGTTGATATTGATGCGGACAATCACAGCAATTCAAAATAGCATCCGGAGGCAGTATGAGGTTTGTTCCTTGTCCCATTTGCGGAATCAAGCAAAGTTCAAAGTTCAATTTCTTACGAACCCTAAATGAAGACATTTTTCTGTGTAACAGGATCCTGATGATGACACCTCAAACTTCGATGGAGACGATGAAGAAGAACAACAGCATCATGCAGTCTAAAGCTACTGATCTTTGTGTATGATCTTTCGTTGGTTGAATTGTATCAGAGCATTATTCTCAGTGCTCACTTTGTCAAAAACTCCATTTTTTTGGGGGGTTACAAATGAAAAAGATTAAAAAAAAAAAAAATTCTTTCTAGAAATTCAGGTAGAGTAGATCCCTGCTTGCACTATCAAGTTCGGTATATAACAGATTTCTTCTACCCCACCCCACCACCCACCCAAAAAGATGGAAACATTGTAACACCTACACTGGTCAGTTAGCTTAACAACCTAACTTTACCTACATGTATTCACTTAAAAAACAAGCAACCCAATTCATACATAAATCATAAATGAGCAAAACGCCAACAACCTTTTGGTTTATTGGTTAAAAGTTGAATCCACTGCATTGACATTGACATTCAACTATTGTTTACAGCAGGAACAGCACTGTCCTTCCAATTCAGGCATAATCAACTAAGCTTGCTTCGAAAGTCTTTCTCACATATATAATTTATATACAAAAATGTTGGTGAGTCCAACTTACCTGTAAATCTGATGGAAATTGGGTTAGTCGTTCGATTCTATATCACATGTTCTATCAAACACAGGAAGAAATTTAGCTCACATCACATCCGGTGGTTTTGAAGCATGAAAGCAGTGCTCCAACAAAATTGGCAATGACTTGGTACCGTCCAAGGTAGATTCTGAATATACATAATTTACTGCTGAAGGGCCACCAAGTCTCACAATGCAATATTTTCAATCAGTTCAACTTTTCTGCAGAAGTATTTGTGCTCTATGTTGAAGTTCAGTAAGGGAGCTAGTGCCAATGCTCTCAGGAGACTTGTGGCAACTCAAATTTGCTGCAATATCCATAAACTTTTGGAAAAATTCTACCATTTCGTCAACCAAACTTTGATCGGACAAGTCATCTTCAAATTTCTTCCAGTGTTTACCATACGCACCCTCAAATTCTCTTGACTTAGCAGCAGCTTTTTGAAGTACGGAATCAGGAATTCCTGCAATAAACAATAGTAACTGACTTCACCTAAAAGCAGTGCTAACTATGGACAATAAAAAAATAGTAATTAACTAACATGATTATTAGGCAAATTCATCATACACAAAAACTGATAATTAGCAGGCATTAGCATTTTATATGCAAATTTTAATTTTTGGACACCGAGGACAAACAATCTATAAAATGCTAAGTCTTACCATATCTACCTAATAAGTCTCCCAACTTAAAGTTCAAACCATAATTTACTGGGGAAAAAAAAAGAAGTAAATGCGAAATCTGAGGCCAAGGTCGCATCTTGGCTACCATTCTTCTGGTTCTTGAAGAAAGATCCTCAAGAAAGAGGTAATAGCACGGAAAACAGTCTTACCAGCTAACAACGCAACATTGACACCATAGCTTTTAGGGCATTCACCGGGTGTCAACCTGTAAAGAAATGTAACTTCTTCCACATCTCCAACTCTATTTCCAACTCGGCATGCCATATGGCAGAGTGAAACCTGTACAAACATGAAGAAAAACATTCATGCAAAATGGTAAAAAATTTGTGGCTATCGGTAGGGTGTTAATATCACTGCCCTTATGAAAATTCTAAAACTGTGACAAATCTAATATAAAGTATGATGCTATTATATATGGCAATCATGTTGCCAATAAACAGTGCTAGTGGATTTCACTTCAAAGTCCTAGCACCACACCCCCCCCCCCCCAAAAAAAAAAAAAAAAAGAGAAAAGACATGACAAAAAAAGAGTTATACCTTGGGATCTTTCTGATAGTCTACAGCTAATCGGTGATAGTGAGTAGAAAACATTCCTCGACACTGCACCTTGTGGACAAAATGTTGAAGAACTGATTCACTGCCAAGGATAGAATCCAAAGTAGAAACTAAGTTCAACCAGATACAACATAGTGAAAATTTGTTGAGAACTGATCATTAATGCTGAATCCATTGAAGGCAAATCATGTATCAACCATGACTAAATACATACGCAATGGCTTGTCCATCTGAAGTTGATGTCCCGCGTCCAAGTTCATCCAGTGCCACCAGTGAATTACGTGTTGCCGAAGACTGCATTAACCATAAAAAATATATCAATGGCATGAAAATTTTCCATCAAATTCATCTGCATTCATAATGGAAAATTTACTTATGTAAACAAGTCTTCAAAAGTACGAAAAAACAGTGGATCAAACTATACTGAAGCTTTTCATGTAAGAAGAAACATCTCATGAGATGATATACTGGAAGGACTTGCAAGAAGGATCGGGTTTATTATTTCTTTGACAGAAATGTTTAGCATGACTCAAGAAAAGTAACAGAGGAGAAAATTTATGTATAGACTAAACAAAAAATCCATTCATGTGCATAAAAGAAAAATCAACAACTGATTTGTCTATTGACAGTTGAGATATAATAAATTGTGGACAGAAGTCAGAGCTATATGGACAGATCAATTTTTACATACTGAAGAATTTTTGGTCTTTGATTCTGCACATAATCTACACACTTGTACAGCGAATAACAATATTCTATAATGAAAATCCTTTGATCTACTGAGAAATCTCACCAACATTAATGCAGTTTCTGAAAGTTCTGTTAAAAATGTACTTTGGCCTGCCATAATATGATCTTGGGCACCCATCCGAACAAATATTCGGTCCACAGATGACAGCTCAAAGCTTTCTGCAGGAACATCTGCTCCTACCTGGGAAGAACCAAAGGTGAAACCCTAGTAGAGAGAATAAAACTTGCGAAGTTGCATTAACAAAAACCAAAGAAACTTTACCTGGGCCAAAATTACAGCCAAGCAAACTTGGCGAAGAAGAGTTGATTTTCCACCCATGTTAGGACCAGTGAGAAGGATGAAGCTGGCATGGTCAGAACTGCCAATCGAAATGTCATTGGGGACAAATGTACCCTTGCCTAAAGAATCACTTCTAAGAACAGGATGTCCCAAATTTTTTGCGGAAAGGCATGGAACTTCATCTGGGTTTGATGAGCCTAATATAATTGGCCGGCACGTTGGCCCTTCATAATAGTCACTTGCAATTGCTAGACTGATCAAAACATCCAGCTCTGCAACATGTGCCAATTTCAGCCATACAAAATGAGCACAATTTGTACCATATAGACTACTAGATAGTATTGTTATTATATTTAAGGTGTTGAACTCTTGCAATATCTTTCAAATAGTTTCTGAGTAACAAAAGTCTCCAAGACACAATTTAATTTGGACTAATATAGAGGCTGACATTTATATATCATGATCTGAATGAAGATCTACCACTGTTACCCAAAATGAGAAACATGTGGGCTGTAAATGAACAAAGCTACTTGTGAGCCCGCTCAGATTCGTCTCGGTTAAGCTCGACTCCAAATCGAATCGATTATTAAACGGATTATTCATGAACATGAAATTAAACTCGATTATTAAATGATACATACTCGTATAAAACTTGGCTCGGCTTGGTTAACTTTCGTGAACAAGCTCGTATAAAGCTCGACTCGTGTAAATATATATATATGTTATAGTGTTATAAGAACATTTTATAATGTTCAGTTCTTGATCCATTGGTTGGCCGTTCATTTTATAAAAACAAACTTTGATCCCGCTAGTCAAGATTAAATCGCATTAAAACCATATCAGGTGTTTTGATGATTTGATCCTACGGCTATAGATTTACCACTATGATCCAACGATTGAGAAATAATGAAAGGTTGGAGAAGATAAAACGTGGCAGCCATGTGGTAGAGCTGATCTACCACTATGATCCAACGATCACGACTAAAGATGCCCTTTCATATCTAACAGCCAAGATTTAAAAGCTTATAATTACTTGTCTAGTCCAATTGTCTTCCATTTCAAAAAGCTTTCCTCATTCCAGCGTCAATATCCCTTCCCAATGCCTCACACTTCTCAATGTAAGCTTTCCATTTCCTTCTTTATCTTTTTTGTTTACCATTTACCAACGTCTTCTTCAGACTTCATCTACCATTGCCAACTTCTCATTTACACAATAGTCATGGTTGATTTTCTCTGTTGTTTGGTTCCGTTACTTCAGTAGTTTCTCTTTATCGGCCATCTCTCCTTCTACGCACCGCCAACATCAGCACCGAGAAGTTTCCACGTGTCGCCGTCTACCAAGGCCTCCACCACAAACTTCATTGTAGCTATTCACTAGGTTACTTGCAAGTCGAGCTGAGTACTTGATAAGGAACTCGGCTCGGCTAATGAGCGAGTTCGAGCTCGAGCTCATACAAGGTTTTTCCTTGGCGAGCCGAGCTGAGCCGAGCCAAACTTCTATTACTCGTCATGAGCTCGAGCCAAGCTCGAGCTCAAGGATATTGTAAACGAGTAGAGCTTGCAAAGCCACTACTCGCCCGAACTCAGCTTGTTTACATCCCTAGGAACATGACATCCCATTTTTCCATATGCATAATCATGCTAGCATGTGTGCGGGCACGCGAGAGAGAAAAAGAGAGAGAAGATCTCCAAGACACAAAATTTAATTTGGACTAATATAGAGGCTGACATTTATATATCATGATCTGAATGAAGATCTACCATTGTTACCCAAAATGAGGAACATGACATCCCATTTTTCCATATGCATAAACCTGCTAGCATGTGTGCACGCGCAAGAGAGAGAGAGAGAGAGAGAGAGAGAGAGAGAGAGACCTGCAGTAGCAGAAACCAACTGTCTCCACTTATCATGATGTTCACCGAAATGTCCAATTAACCTCTGCAAAATGCTTTTCAGCGAGGATTCCTTTTCAGATTCAGCTTGCGAGAGCTCTCCCAACAACTTCTTGATATTTGGAGTCCAATACCTGAAGAAGCCCTGAAATTGCCGGGCAAAGAAGTAAGAACAATAGTGAAGGATATAAATTCCAAAATGAAGTACTGCTAAATAAGGCAAACATTTGAAGTAATTTTAACTAAGGATATATAAAGGTACAAATAAAATCTTAAACCAAAAGAATCATAATTACTGGTATTACTATAACCATACCATGTTATTCAACATGATAGAGCTTACTTCATTTGCAGTATCACATTAAAATTCCCAGTTGAATTGCAATTAAGATAAATGAGCTTACATCTGGTTGTTGATTAGCCCAGGTATCCAAAATTTGTTAAGAGTCAGGAAACAAAAGTAGAAACCACTACGGCTACTTCATTCGCCACACCTTTTGCGCTTACCTTTTTAGATGATCGTAACTCATAATCACGAGGAACGCTACCACGCAAACTTTCTGGTACTTCTAAGAGGTATGCCTCTTTTCCAACTGTGACATATGTAATCTTAACAGATATTGGAAGAAAGAAGTTAGTTATTTATTTGGAAAATAAACAAAAGAAGTTAACTACTTAAACTTCAAACACCAAACTATTTATAGAAAGTTCTTACTGATGCATCTCCAAGTAGTTTACGCTGTTCCTTGAGGTGTTTTGTTAAACTAAACTCAACCTCCTTAACTTTTTTACAGGCAGAGTCATACTCTGCATCAACTCCTTCATGGGGGATTATACGTCCTGAATTATTGGCTTCCACCCAATCAAAGGCACCTTTGAAATGATTTATAACTGAATGGATGTCAGGGAGACCATTACCTGCATACACATGAAAAATAAGACACCAAACTAGATTCTTCCAATAGGATTAAAAAAAAATCATCAAAGCAAACCATACCAGGTGTTAACAAATGGTGAAGCGCTCTAGATTCAACACTTTCCAAAATAACACCAAGCGAAGAACATGCTTGGGCCATCAATTCACAACCACGTAGAGCTGATATAAACTCTTGGAGCTGCTTTTTTGCTGCATCCTCATATAGAGTCACTTTGTTGGCATTCCTTCCATTTGCTTCACTGCATTGAGTCAGTGTCAGTGAACATAAATCTTACAGCCTAACCATCAGTAAATTATATATATGGTATATGATGTAGTTAATACAAACATGTGCACCTAGGCAGCTGGATTTACCCGATAGCAAAAACACGTGCAAGCAACCGCTCCATATCGGGGATTCTGGACAATGCTTTTCGAAATTCAAGTGCAAAAGCTAGATTACCTCCCTGAAAAAGCGAAGTATATATAAAATTGTTTGTATTGCAGCAAAAACACTGCTAAAAATCTTGACATCACGATCATGTCCAGCCTCATACAAGTATAGTATGATGTGTAACGGTAGCAATTTCATGAGAGCAAAAGGTTCACACAATGACTTGGACTAAAAAATTAATGGTTACCACACAAACTACTGACCTCTAGAAACCACCCTCCGCAAAGGCATTAAACAGGAATCACCTCCCCCCCCCCCCTTCCTCCCAGGGAAAAAAAAATGAGAGTGCCTTCCTCATTTAATGGGCTGAGAAACATGACTAACAATCCAGTTTCTACTCCATTTAAGAGGTCCATGAGTTTTAAAATATAATTTGCCAAAAACAATGGTTGCTACTATACATTCTGACAAATAAGTTTATAAGACCATAACCACAATATAATTTTGCTATACCTTGAGGCATGTTGCATATTGACAGTCTTAAGGAATTAAGAATAATGAAATATAATGAGTAAGAATATCAATGTGGATCTCACCCTTAAACCTGAAACAGCATCCTGGCGTTCCCTAATTGACTCTGGATGATATAAAGGTCTTGCCAACCATGTTTTCAGCAACCTCTTCCCAAATGCTGTCACACAATGGTTCAATTGGGAATAGAGCGTCCTGAAAAGATGCAGGGCAAAGACATCAGAGTAATGTCAAAAGACAATAAACAAGAGATATATATGAACACACAGCAAGCTTACCCTGACGAGTCTCCATTTCTGCTATTCTCAAAAATCTCAAGATTCTCCAGGGCAGCTGCATCAAGAACCATGTATGGTTTTGAGACAATATTACCAAAACCAGAGCATGGAAGTAGCTCAAACTTTGCAAAACGAAGTAATGTCTCATCCAGGAAAGCCTGCTTAAGATAGAAAAGGGTGCCCCCAAGAGCTGAAAGTGCATAGCTGCCATTCTCGCCTGCCCTCACTAGCTCTGAAAGAACATCTGGTAGGTAGCCTGGCCCATTTTCCTCCATGTGAGAATTAATGCAATGCAAATTTGCTTCATTTAAAGATCCAGAAACCGACTCGCTGTAGATGCTTTTGACTTCATGCACAGTTTTCTCAGCTTCCCAGAATTCCAAGAGTGGAACTAGCTCATTCACTAAAGGATTTCTTGTATGTCTCAGCAATACTCGCTCTGTTTCAGGGCTGAGCTGTTTGGCAGGTTTTACAATTTCCACCGGCCTTAGCTCAGACAAGAGACAGCGCAAGGCAGTGCACTCCGTATCATCCCCAAACTGGTAAACAGAGGAACGTGCTCAAATAACACATATTTGCACAAAAATGTGATTTAATAGAGTAACTAATGGACAATGTTAGACATGTACAGAAAACTGCAAAACATTGTCCATTACATGTAAAGACAGATTATTCCTTTGATCTTACCAGTCCACAAACAACTTAAGTTAAGAAAAGGGAATGCAACAGACCCATCTCAACCAATAGTTAACAGCAGAATAAACACACAAACAACCAATAATCAGTCCACAAGACCTTTTTCACAATATTAAAAATCACATGCAGCCCCCAACCCACAACCCAAACTGAAACCTAATCCAAAAGGGAGAAGAAAAAAGAAAGGACTGGCTACACGAAACCAGCTCTCATTTGACAACTAATCAATCCAACCCAGTGTAGAGAACAAGAGCATCAGCAAAATCATATTAGTTTGCTATGTCCATAGTGTACAATCACACACATGTTACGCCTGAGAACAGTAGAGATGCATATGATAGCAGTTGAAAATTCTACTAGACTCACACCTGACCAAGAATAACCCTGCTGGTAGCAACATCAACCACACAAACACCAAAAACGCGGTCTGCATTTTGGTTCGCCAATTTCTGACAGCCTTCGGCTATTGCCATTAGGTAAGAAGCATCAGGATTTGCTGACAGCATCTCTCCCTCAGTTAGCGTTCCTTTAGAAACCACCGCACATATTTCACGTTTCACAACCTATCAACAAAGAGAAGAATGTCAAAAACACTGAATTTTATCTTTCTTTATTTCTTTCTGTTCCCCCCCTCCCCCCTTTTTCACAAATCCACCGTAGAATTTCAAGAAAAGACTTAACATAAACAATCAGATAGTGGAGCAAGGAGATGATGACTATGCATAAAATCCTGTCACACTTTCTACCCATAATAATTGTTCGATCAATATCCAATAACCAGGAAAGTTTGAATGTACTAACTGAAAAACAATCCGGAAGGATATTATGATTAAAACCATCACAAAGTACATTCAAACTTTCCATTAATGCCATCTAGACAGAAGTTAAATGTCAATTTAATAAATTAATCATCTAATCTATCTTTAAACTGGAACTTCCTAGATTAGTTATGAATAACTATTAGACCTCTAGGAATCTGAATAATACACAATAATATTAAAACAGAACTATACCTACACAGTAACAAATTTTAGGAAAAGGAATTACTTCTAAAATAGATGTAAAGTGATGATTGTCATTGAGTCTTTGAGTAAACAGACCTTATCCTTGGAACCTTTCTCTTTGCGACGAAGCTCTAGCTGTTCAGGGGTTTCTGTCTGCTCTACAACAAGAACTCGATAACCCTGCTCTGTCAAGGTGGCTTACGTTCAATTTCCTCTTTAGGATACAAAATGGCCACATCAAAGAAATCCATATATAATCAACTCATTAAAGAAAAAACCAACTGACAGAATGAGCCAACCTTCCTAGCCAATTTTTCCACATTCATTGAGAAGTTCCTTTCTGGGAATCCACAATGCGGTTGTTCTCCCTAAGAATGCAAGTAGCTGTCAATATAAACTTGAAAAAACAACCGGGAAACATCATGGATATAATCAAACAGACATCAAAACCATGTAGTAGATGTTAGGATGAAAATGAATCTGGTCTTTTTTTCTTTCTTTTTGTGTGTGTGTGTGTATGTCGCGGGGGGGGGGGATCTGACTATTAAAAATGCTATCCGAGAGTGAACAGTCAAAGATAATTAGAAAAATAGGCAAACATCGCAAGCGAACAGAAAATTAGAGTTGAATGCACTCAAACCAATTAATACCTTCATATATTGTAAGTCAAGCTCTTTTGATCCAATATGTGCATCCATTTCAAAAAGTTCATAAAATTTGCCCATCTGCTACAACAAAGATCAAATGATTATAACTTGACTACAGTAATGACAATGATTACTTGGATAACAGTATCTAGCTTTATTTAGCTACTGTGAACTACATCCATACCTTGAAAAACAAAACCTTGTCCATATGCTTTGACTTAAACTCCCACCATTGTCTCTGCATAGTAAAAGAAGCCTCTAGATTAAAAACAAGCAAAATGAAAATACGCATAAAAGACCGTCAAATCACTTATTCTCTAAAAGCAATTACCTGACCACCTGATAAACCCTTCAGAAAATCAGGAGGCAAGTAAAGTGTCCTCGGATCATAATTTGCATCCTCAGGACGTCTTCTTTTTGCATCCCTGCGTTCTCTGTATCAAGACTAGGCAATTTCAGCATATACAAATAGGTAAAGTTATCAAGATTATTAGCTAAAATGCCATAAAAGCTTTAAATAGAAATCTGTGCATAATAATGCCAAGTTCCTTCTCACTTCAAAGCACTCCAATTGTCCAATAATAACGCTTCAGCCATGCCGTACGTAGATGAACAAGTAGAAAGAGGTACATTTTACGGTATCACATTACCTAATGACTAATGAGAGTGTACATAGGCAGGCTGCTACTGACAGAGAAGTAATCATGACTCTGCCAGTCCTTCACAACTGCCACTTATACAGTTATAGAATGAAAGAGAACTGGAATCGAAGAACTACAAAGGTATAATGAGAACTCACTCCCCAAGGAAGCGAAACTTTTGAGCTTCACGCATACCAAACCTTTCTGCGACATCACCCATTAGGGCATTACCAAGGTCGTTAGATGCCTTCCCACCTACAGAAAATGCATGCTCAACTTCAGTATCAGTACCCAATAAGATATAAAGTTCAAATATCTGCACCTGCTGCAATTGTAAGATCCATGGCCAAAGCATAATTCAGTACCAGAATGAGCAAAATTAGAAAAGCAGTCCTTTCTTTTAACTAAAAGCGATAGAGAAAGGAGAAGATAAGGAGTCATGGGATAAAGCTTAAGAATTCGGTGAGTACGATCACATCCTATTTCTAATTACAAATCAATCCTCATTCTCCAATGGACACGACCTTCTATTCTAATATGACCAGAAAACACAGAGCAATACTCTTTAGCTTAAAATCTCCACATTTACATAAAAAACCCAATTCAAAATATATGGTTCAATTCGCGGGATTGCAATTGTAAGAGCAGTCATGGTCATAGAAACACACAAATCCCAGAAACAAAGAGGTCCATAGAAAACCCCTTACATATGAAGTATGAATTCTTCAGAAAGATACATAATGCAATCCATTTGCAGCATACATATATGAAACATGGCAAAGACTTTTCCTACATATTCTTTTATCCGACATTTTTCTTGTCTCCAAACACAATCAACAAGAACACACCCAATACCGAAACCCCGTTACTTATTCTCACCATTGCCAGCAGGCTCCACCGAAGAAACCTTCAACCCTCCCTTACCCACACCCCCACCACCACCACCACTACCATTCTTGCTCTTCTTAGTAGACCCCTTCTGTCCCTCGCCCACCTTCCGCTTCTTCAACCCATCGCGCTTTCCTTTCGACCCCTTCACCCCTTCATCCTCCTCCTCCAAATCCATATCTTCCTCGCCATCCTCAACCACCTCTTCCTCCACATTCTTCCCCCAATCCTCATCGCTAGAATCATCATGACCGTCAACACCACCACCATCACTCTCCAAATCCTCGTCCTCAACCACTACCTTCCCACCTCGCCGCCGCGGCCGCTTGAACTCCTGAACACCCTCCTCCTCCTTAACGATCTCTACCTCCTCACCCTCCTTCGAATCCGAAGAACCCCGTCGCAACCGCTTCAATTTTCTCTTCCCGCTCTCGTCGACCCACTCAGTCTTCTCCTTCCCCAAATCCAACAACTCCTCCTCAGCGTCATCGTACTGAACCAAATGCTTGTTAGCATCCTTGTCGAAGGATTTCACAGAACCTTCGTACCAGGCCTTATCCAACGGCCAAAAGATCTTGATCCTCCTTCCCACAACATCCTCGCCGTAGGATCTCTTCTCGGCGGGAGTCGACGGAGATACGCCGATGACGAGGAGAGGCTTCTTGGGCTTGGATTGGAGAGGGGAAGGGGTTGTAGGGCCAGGGCTCGAGCTTGGACTAGGATTGGGATTGGATTTAGGGTTTGTAGGTGCAGAATCGGGAATAGTTTTAGGGCTTTGCTTGGAGAGAGTCGGAGAAGGTGACGACGTCGTTTTGGAGAAGAAGGAAGTGATTTGGCGCTGCGGATTGACGAGTGGCGATCGGCCACTGCTCTGGCGCTTTGACGATGCCATTGCTGTAAACCAATCTCCCTGTGTGTGTGCACGCGTGAGAGGGAGAGAGGGTGTGTGAACTGTGAAGGAGACAGAGCTTTGGATGTAGAATTGAGAGTGTTGGGATGGCGGGAAATGTACGGGAAATTCCCGGGAAAGGGCTTCGGGTCTGGAAATGTGGTTTGGCGGGAATCTTGTGAAAGCGTGAGCTTTGTGCGCCTCTCTGTGTCACTGTGTGTGTGTGTGTGTTTTTTTTTTTTTTTCATGCGTCTGTGTGTTTAATTTGTAGTGGACCATAAAAATGAGTTTCCCGTACGATAAAGTGGACACCTCCTCATACCACTTTCTCACTAAATTATGACAAATCATGGATATAAATAACAAAATACTGTTCATTACTTTCGTTAAAAATTTCCCATACTTTTTTTTATTTATGACCAAATATGAAATGTTAAGAATTAGAAAAAATTTTACTTAACTCTTGAATTGTCGTTGCTTTTATAATTATCCTCTTAAACTTTAAAAAAATTTAATTTAATATATCTATCTTTTAACTTTTTTCAATTTTACTTCTCAGTTATGATTTTTTATTAAATTATGTCAAAATACCCATGATTTATATATAAACAAAGTTTTAAAGATTCAGGCGTTTGTATTTTTGTAAATTCTGTTAAATCTTTACTAACACCTAAATTTTTATATTTTTTTTAAAAAAAAATTAGAAATATTTTAAAAATTTTGACAATCCTCCGTTAGGATTTTTCGATTTAACGAAAAATCCTAATAGATGGGTGATATTGACAAAAATTAAAAGATTTATACACTAAATTAAGAGATTTTAAGTTTATGGGATAATTACAAAAGTGATGAAAGTTCAATGGGTCAAGTGAAGTTTTCCTAAATAATTAAGTACACGTGGAGAAAAGATGAGTATTTGATTTTACCTTTATTATTTATATTTTTATATATTATTTTCATCTTCATATTTTTCCATGTTAGTTACTTAAAAAAATAAATAATGAAAGCCACTTAAAACACTTCAGATCAGTTAATGTAAAATAAGTGTAAGAAATAGGTGTGAATAGTAGTATTACTATTTTTATTTTTATTTTTAAAGAGAGATGTCTGGTTTTATTCTCATACACATTTTTCGTATATCTTTGTACAAAAGATTGGCAAAATCACCATTGAATATGTGGGATTCACATATTCAATGGTTGAATTTTTTTTTTTTTTTAAAAAAAAAAAAAAACTACATGGTCATCTATTTCATTCATCTTTGTTAGGGCCAATGGCAAATATTGGGGGATTGCATAGGAGCGCGCACCTTCTTAATGTTTTTTAAAAATTAAAAAATAATTCAAACACTACGTCCAAAAAATAAGTACAAAATTATAATATCACAATTTTTTACACCCCCCCCCCCCCCCCTTATTTGTACCTAAACATAAAAAAGAGAAAGTGACAGGAAAAGGAAAAAAGATGATATAATTATCATGCTAAAATTTTTCCATTTTTAACTTTATTTTTTTATTATTACAATTATTATTTAAGAAAAAAAAAAGTTCATTTGTATTTTGAGCCTATCAAGTATTTGATGAAATGCTTGGTTGAAAATTGTGTTTTGAGTGTTGGACTATAGACTATGGGTACTGTCATACTGGCTTCATTCATTAACCATTAATGTAGTTCTAATGTAAGGCTTTCAATGTAATTGTAAGAGGTGTAGTGTGCACGTTAGAGGTACAAATGTAGTGTTTTCATGAACCAACACTAAGAATTATCAATGCGAATTAAGTAGACTTTTTGAAATTTGGCTACTTTGTAGATTTTTATGAGGCTACTTCATCCTCTATAAATTTTTTGAAATTTGAGACTTTCTTATTGACTGCAGTTTGCCGTTTGTGTGATTATGTGAAGGCTTGAAATTGAGGGCTGATTCAAGAGCAACAGCGAATTGAATTGCAGGTAAATTATTTGTTATTGTTTATTCTTTTTATTATTATTATTTTTTTTTGATTTGTTAGATTAATAACTATTGAAATATACTAATATTATAATATCATTAGAGTATGTGCCATTAGTATTTAGCCATAAGTTGTTAAGTTGTTTGTTTAGACTTTAGTGTGAAAATGCTTAAATGAAAAATGAGTTTCTTGCAAATAATTTAGTTATTTATATTGAGAATAGAATTTCTGAGAGCTTCAATTTATATTTGATACTTGATGATTTTGTATCTTTAAGATCATGTAGAATGCAATTTTAGACACTTTGTATTTTGTATTTTTCTTGAATTTTTTTTTTTTTTTTTTTTTTTTGTATTAGTGCCTACATGTGAACTGATATATTAATTTGGCATGTATTTGTGAAGTGTGATAGCTATGTTTTTTTTTTATACATATATTATGTTATAATTTAAATTTTGAATTGTAATTACTATACTTTTACATATTATAATAAAAATATATATATAAAAAGAAGAAAAAAAATGTCATTATATTATATTATTTTAGTTCCGCCCCTTCTTGAACACATTCATGGCTCCACCACTGGTTATGGCTATAAATTAACAAAGCTACTTGTGAGCTTGCTCAATAAACTCGACTTGAAATTGACTCAATTATTAAATGGGTCGTTCGCAAACATAAAAATAGGCTCGATTATTAAATGATATAAACTTGTATAAAACTCAACTCAACTCGGTTAACGTTTGTAAACATGCTCGTATAAAAGCTTAACTCAATTATTAGCTCGGCTCGTGTGTGTGTGTGTGTGTGTGACCGCTCTCTCACTAGAGCTTTTCCTCCTCTGCTTTTAGAGTTTTTCTGAAACCTTCCTAGGGTTTCTTTCCTGCTCTTCTCTTAGCTCTTTCCCTCTTTGCTTCGTGGTTTTTTTCCTCATGGATAACCTCGACAGTGAAATAGATGATCTTATCTCTCAAACACAATACTTGGGTTGGACTGATTTTTCCCCTCTTGCAAATGTTATAGCTGCTCCCCCGGTACTTCCTCCTTCACTCACTCTGGTGGGTAAAATTATTTCCCTTAAACTTATCTTTAAAGCTACCATTAAGAAAATATCCTACATGCTTGGAGCTTCTTGAAGTCTGTTTCTATAGAGGCCAAGGACGATAATATGGTAGTATTCATTTTTGAAGACTCAGAAGAGCTGAATAGGGTGCTTCATCAATCTCCGTGGAATATCAAAGGAGCTCTTTTATTCTTGAAGCTTTGGAATAATGATGCTACCTATGAAGATATTGATTTTTCTATTGGAGCTTTTTGGATTCAAGCTCACAATTTACCCTTAGATCATATGAATATCGATACTGCGACTCGCATTGGACAGAGCCTGGGGGCTCTGTTGGAGGTGGATGGTCCTTTGGATGGTACAGCGGCTAAACAAAGCTTTCTACGTCTTCGGGTGATGGTTGATCTGTCATAACCGCTTATTCCGTGATTCACTCATCGCCGTCCTCCTAGAAATCCAGCTTGGATCCAATACAAGTATGAAAGGTTATCAGACTATTGCTACTCTTGTGGAATGTTAGGTCATTTATCATTTTCATGCCCTATTATACCTAAACTTCCTAATATTGGCTAGTTCAATGACAAGTTACGTGCTAACCCGTTGCGAGATACTCAGGTTGAGCTTTTAAAACCTTCCTCCCTGCATTCACAATCGTCTTCTTGTTTGGTAGGCACTCCTCACCCTACCAGTAGAGTCAATCAATTTCAGAAGGTTGTGTTGCAATATGAGTTCACTCAGCAGCCTGAACTGAGTCTCACTCGGTCCTTTCCCTCTACCTTAAAACTTGGTGCATTGGTTATCTCGCCCCATCCCTCTCTTACCTTCATTTAATGTAAAGCTTCCCCTTGTCAACTTTCAGCTGCCGAAACCCTCTAGCATTAACTCTTCATTAATTTTAACCCACGTTGCTGAAAGACACCAATCACTTCGGCACTCCTCTTCTGCCTTGCCCAAAACGCCCTTATTTCTTACTTTCACCTTCGACTCCACGTGTAGCACATCCTTAACTTGTGAAACCTTTTTTTTTTCTAACAAGTCTTCTGTTAATTCCACGTGGCCCTTTTCTCACCTATCTTCCTCACTCTGTAACCCTCCTGCTACTCCACCCAACTCCATTGTAAAAAAGCGCTTCCATCCTTACTCTAAAGAGAAGATTCCGCAAGCTCCTCTTACTCTCCTTGACGTTCCTCCTCAGAAAAAATCTAAACATTCTTCCCCTGATGTTCTCCTGGACGTTGAGTTCCCTTCTTCAAATGACACCTCCTCTGATATGGTGGTGGGCTTTCTGCCCCCACCAGAGCCTCAATGAAATCCCCAGCTTGGAATTGTTGGGGGTTGGCCCTTGCCCCAACAATTCTTACCCTTCGGACTTTTATCAGGAATCACAAACCTGATCTTATCTTCCTTTCTAAAACCAAAGTCATCTCTTCCTATTTTCAACATTCTCTTGCTGCTGGTTTTTCTTCTTGGCTGGAAGTCCCTCCTATTGGATTTAAAGGGGGGCTTTTTCTGGCTTGGAAGGCTGGGGTGGATTTAGAGCCCATTCACCTCGATAATTTTGGGATCTCATGCATTGTGTACTCGGAGCCCTTTAATCATCCGTGGCTACTTTCCTGCATCTATGCACCTCACACTACTCAGAGACGTTTGTCTTTTTGGTCTCATCTGATTGCTCTGGGGAATTCTTTTGGTGGAGGCTGGCTCTTGCTTAGTGACTTTAACTCCATTTTGTCCTCGTCAGAGAAGAGTGGTGACCGCAATTTTGGTTCCGTCTCTCACAACGACTTTGCTGATTTCGTGAATTCTAATGGCCTGGTTGACTTGGGTTTTGTTGGCAACCGCTGTACTTGGAGTAACCATCGTTTGGGTGGTGCGAATATCAGGGAACGTTTGGACCGTGGCTTGGCTAATTTGGGTTGGCTGAATTTGTTTCCTAATGCTATTGTTAACCACTTTCCTGCTATCAAGTCTGATCACTGCCCCATTCTGCTCTCCTCTATGGTTTCTTATCAAAATTTGCCTAAGCCATTCCGGTTTGAGGCTTTTTGGACGAGAGATAAGGCTAGTTTCTCTGTTGTTGCAGAAGCTTGGCTTGTTTCGGATGTTGGTTCTCCAGCTTTCTCCTTAAGCAGTCAGTGGAGGAATACCAAAAAAGCTTTGAAAGGGTGGAATCGGCTCCACTTTGGGCACATTCAATCTCAAATTAAGTCCCTTATTGCTGATATCGATGCCATTCAGGTCAGTCCTTTTTCTTCTGACAATGCTGCTCGGGAGGTTTTTTTGCAAGCTGAATTACAAGAGCAGTTGTTGCGAGAATAAGTCCTATGGAAGCAAAAATCGCGGGAACTTTGGCTCACCTGCTCAAACCTCAATACAAATTTTTTTCACATCTCTATTGCCTGTCGTCGAAAGTATAATTTTATTTCAAGTCTTAAGGGGCCCGATGGTTACAGAATTGTTGGTAGAGATAATATTGGTTCATTTTTGGTGAATCATTTTAGTAAGCTGTTTACCTCTTCTCAACCTGTTCTAGATTCTGATCTCTCTGATTTGGTTGAGTGTGTTATTACTGAAAAGGAGAATGCTTCTTTATGCTCTATTCCGATAGAAGAGGAAATTTTTTCTGCTATTATGGATCTTGGCCTGGATAAGGCCCCTGGACTCGATGGCATGACGAGTTTATTTTATAAAACTTACTGGGATATTGTTAAAATCTAGTGTCGTTGCCTCGATTCAATCCCCTTTTTTAGGGGGGGGGGGGTTATGCTTAGGGAGTTTAATCATACCAACATTGTCTTGATTCCTAAAGTTGATAATCCTTCATTGGTTAATCAATTTCGGCCTATCAGCCTTACTAACTTGAATTATAAAATCATCTCAAAAATCTTGGTCAACTGCTTCAAACCCCTTTTACATAAGATCGTGTCTCCCTTTCAATCAGCCTTCCTTAAAGGTAAATCCATTCAAGATAACACCATTTTAGCTCATTAGCTTTTCCATGCTATGAAGCATAAACAAGGCAATGGGGGTTTGATGGCTTTGAAGCTTGATATGGAGAAGGCTTTTGACTCCATGGAATAGAACTTTTTGCTGCGTTTTTTTTTTTTTTATCTTTGCTTGGTTTTCATTTAATGTGGATTAACTGGATCCATCAATGCATTTCTACTTCTTCTTTTTCCATTATGTTGGATGGTGCTCCCTTTGGTAATTTTGTGCCCTCTCGGGGTTTGCGGCAAGGTGATCCGTTGTCTCCATTTCTTTTCATTTTGGGATCAGATATTCTCTCAGAGTAATTATATATGTCACCCTCAATGTCTACCTTGTGTCAACCAAAAGTGATGTGGCTTTTAAAATCACCATTGAATTTATTATCGATGATTATTGACTTTTGATCTAATGGTGATTTTAAAAGCCATGTCACTTTTGGTTGACACAAGGTAGACATGGAGAGTGACTTGTATCATTACTCATTCTCTCAAGGCTGATTTTTAAGGAAGAGCAAAAGGGTTCACTGCATGGCATTAAGTTTCCACTCATGGTCCTTCTATTTCGCATCTCCTCTTCGCTGATGATGTTATGATCTTTTCTAAAGCCAATTCTCGGGAAGCCACTTCCATTATGAATTGTATCTCCACCCATTCTCAATGGTCTGGTTAGCATATTAATGAGGCTAAATTGTCTATTTTTTTTTCAGCAAAAATTGTAGGTCAGCTTCTAAGGTTGCAGTCAATAACATTTTGAAGCTTCCTCCCATTCTAGTCAAAGCTAAACATTTGGGGCTTCCTCTCTTTTTTAGCTGGAAGAAGTAGGATTCCTTCTTGGATATTAAAGACAGAATTATAGCTAAAATCTCTGGATGGAGAGCTAAACTCCTATCTCAAGCAGCTCGGACCACTTTGATAAAAGCCATTGCTAATGCTATTCCCTCTTATGCTATGTCAACCTTTCTGCTTCCTAAATCTTTCAGTGTTGCGATTGATTCAGCTCTTCGTAAATTCTGGTGGGGTTCTCCACTAGATAAGAGTCATTGCCTCACCTTATTAGCTTGGGATAATATCTGTTTGCCCAAAGCCTTGGGAGGAATTGGCCTTCAGTCCATGTAGCTCATGAATAACTCCCTCCTGGCCAGTTTGGGTTGGAAGATTACCTCTAATCAACCTCTCTTTTGGGTGGATGTGCTCAGAGTTAAGTACCTTCCGAATGGTGTTTCCTTCCTTCAGGCCTTGGATTCCCCTCTCTCTTCCTGGATTTGGAAATGTCTTTTGAAAAATAGGAGAGTTGTTAAACGTGGAGCTTGTATTTCTATCTCTAATGGTATGAATGTGGATATTTGGAACTCCCCATGGATCCCTTTGATGTTGGCTTTTAAACCTGTGCCTAATCCCAATTTGGACAGCCTCCCTAAATTTTGTGTCTCGGATCTCATTCTTCCCGGTTCTAGAGACTGAAATTTAATGCTTCTCCAAGACCTTTTCGATTCGGCTACTATGCAATGTATAAGGAGCATCCACCTGCCTCAATCGATCACCTTCGACAAATGTATCTGGGCTCTTTCCCCTTCAGGAACCTTCTCGGTTAGATCAGCTCATGAGGCTTCCATTTTTCCTGAAGGTAGAATCTCTCCATTTTCTGCGGATGTGTGGAACATTCTGTGGGGTTTAAAAATGCAAGCTCGCCTTAAATATTTCCTTTGGAAAGTTGCGTGGAATATCCTTCCTTCTCGTGGGAATATTGGCAGATTTGTTGTAGCTTCTTCCCCTGACTCCTAGCTTTGTCCCTTTTGCAAGTGCTCAGTGGAGACTCTCAATCATATTTTTCTTGATTGTCATCTTGCTCGGTTTCTCTGGAGATCATCCTCTTGGTCCTTAAATTCCTCTTGTTTTGCTGAAAGACCTATTGCAAATTGGATTTTAGCAATTCTTGATCCGGTGACTTGGCTTTCCATTCCCAAGATTAAGGTCAGGAAATTTCAGCTTTTTGCTGTCTTAGCCATGGATCTTATTTGGTTTTCTAGAAACAAGTTGATTCACGATGCAGTCATCCCTGTTCCGGAGCAGATTCAATTGAAGCTCTCCTCCTTAGTCTCTCGCCATGTTTCAGCTTGGAAGGACGCTGCCCTCCCTTCTCTGTGGTCTCCTCCTCAGCATGGGTGTTTTAAAGCAAATTTCGATGTGGCAGTGCGGGAGTCCTTCTCAGTGGCAACTGCTGTTATCAGTGATTCCTCAGGTTTTATTATTTTTGCTGCTACTTCTAAATTATCGGGTATTGATGCCTTCGTGGGAGAAGCTGCTGCAACTCTTCTTGCCTCTCGGCTTGCCCTCTCTGCTGGTTTGGATAAGATTTCATTAGAAGGAGACTCCAATTTAGTTATTCTTGCTTTAAATTCTCCTTCTTTATTTTCCTCTTGGAATTTTTGTAATCTTATTTCAGACTTTTGCTTAGTTCTAAACTCTTTTCAAAGCTGGAATGCTTTGAAAATTTCTCGTAGTGCCAATTTCAAGGCATATTTCTTAGCTAAATGGGCCGCTTCCTCTCGTGTTTTTGAAAGCATTCCCAAATGATCGTCTATTCTCTTGTCCTTACGGATTAAGAGTGGAAAGGATCCTCCTTTGTAACCCATTCTCCTTATTGTGTGTGTGTGTGTGTGTGTTAGTTATAAATTATAAGTATATTCAATAATTTATCTTATATGATTTATTGATAATAGCTAATCATATGATTAAGTATATGTTATATCATATTATCATATGTTGTAATGATTAAGTATCTAATGATCGTTAATGAATAAATTTAATACCTAATCATACAATCTAAAATTTGATACTTAATTATATTATTCATATACAATGATAATATGATTCATATAATTTCAAATTAAGTTATTAGTATTAAAATTAACAATGTGTTTTTTATAATTACAAATTAAGTTATTAGTATTAAAATTAACAATGTGTTTTTTATAATTACAAATTAAGTATTATTATTAGAATTTATATCACATGATCATATGATCATAAGATATAATATTGTGCCATAAAATGATTATATCATATGAATATAATCTAAGATCATTTGACTTGATAGATTTTTAATTCATAATTACCATACTTATTATGGATTTTTAATTCATAGTTATCATAATTTATAAATATATATAATTACAAATTAAGCTGTAAGCACAAATTATAATCATATAATCATATTTTTATAAGTATGAGTTCACATAATTATAAATTAAGTATGAATATTAAAAAATTAAGCTATAAGTATAATTCCATAATCATATTTATATTTATAGCTTAATTCATAGTCCACACTCATAAGCACATAATTTTATTAATATTTATAGTTTAATTCATAATTTATAGCTTAAGTATAATTATTATTGCTTAAGTCTAATTTATAGTAAAATTTAATAGGTTAAGAGTCTGTTATTAAGTATATAAACAAATTATTAAATTATACATGATAATGTCAAATTGAGTATTATATCCTCCGCAAGAGGAGAAATTGACATAGAGAATATATTACATATGTGCGTGAGGTCAAAGTTTGACAGGATCCTAAGATTGATTAAAATTGTTGAGGTATAGACTGAAAAAAAAAAATGTTGAGGTAAATTACGAAAGTTTGAAAAATTTTGGCTGACCAATTCATATGAACTCTTTAATTAATAGATATTCCTAACTTGTACAAATAAATTAATAAAATTAGAGTGATAAATAAGACCATAAGTAACAACTGGTTTTAATAGCTTATAATTAGTTGTGCATTTTCAAAGTCAGCAAAGCATTCAAAAAGAATAGTTGAAACCCTTCAACACAATACATTCCACGATAACTACAAAAAAAAAAAAAAAAACTCTCAATAGAAAACACACGCATGCCACACCTAAATGTTAGTGAATGGACCATTTCTTTTCAATGTATTCCACCACCATTAATAGATGCCACACATCCCAACGTTTCCCCATACATCCTTACTACCTAAGTGACATATCCCTCTCATTCTCAACCTTTCACCACCTGACGCCCCATCATTTTCTCTCATTCATCTTCTACTTTTACAATCTCATTTTCATTATCTTGTTCCTTTCAATTTCTCTTCTTCCTATTTTCTATTTTATCTTCTGAGTTCTTGAAATGCTAACACCTTTCTTTTTCTTTCTTTTTTTTTTTTTTTTTTTTTTTCTCTTTTTTTTTTCTCTTTATAAGCTTATGAAATCACGCTGTTACAATATTTTTTTAGTATTGTTAGAGGTGGCATACGGAAGAGGCCGCTGTGTACTTGATGTTGTGTAGTGGAGCGGTGGTTGTTGCAAGCGGTGGCCGTGCTTGGCGGAACAAGGCTTGATTGGTTTTTTCTTTTTTCTTTTAATTTATAATTTAATTAATTTATTTTTATTTTTTAAAAAAAAATGCTCGACTCGAGCCGAATACTCAATAAAGCACTTGGCTCTGCTAATGGGTGAGCTCGAGCTTGAACTTGATTCGCACCAAAGTTTTTCCCTTGGCGAGCCAAGCCATGGTTTTAATACTCGTGACAAGCTCGAGCCCAGGTCATGCTTGAGTACAATGTAAATGAGTTGAGCTCACACAGCCACTACTCGCCCGAGCTCTTGTTTACAACCTTTGTCCATCTTTTTTTTTTTGTTACCCCTCCCCCCCCATTTTTTTTTTGTTACCCTCCCCCCCCCCCCCCCAAAAAAAAAAAAAAGAGGAAAAGACAAAAAAGAATTATTCAAATTCATTGATCTGGTGATATGCAACTCTGTTTTGCTTGTTTTTTAGGCTAAAAAAAAAGGACAAAAAATAATAAACTTAACCATTTTTTTTTTTTTAAAAAAAAAGAGAAAAGAAATTGAGGTTGCTGATCTACCCCACTAGAGGGTTGGGGATGGCTCATGAACCACCTCCATAGATTTGTGATGGTGGTTCGGCCACCCCAAATTGGTTGGAGGTGGCCAATCCACCACATAGTCACCCCCATGTTTTTAAAAAAAATTTTAAAAAAATTGGTATGGGGTGGCCGGTCCACCTATTGGTCATCCCAATTTTTTTTTGTTTAAAAAAAAAGGTTAAGTTTATTATTATTTTTTTTAAAAAAAAAAATTAAAAGTATTTAAAAAAAAAATTTGAAAATGGGTATTTTTATCACATAATAGAAGTTTTAGGAGTGGATATCTATCACTTGTCAGTTCAGCGGCCTTTTTAAAAATTGGTTGTCAGTTCAAGAGGCTTTTTTATATTTTCCCAAAATTTAAAATGGTATTGACAATTAAGGAATGCTATATATACCCCACTATTTCATTATGCTAATATAACATTGTCGGTCCATCATTAAATCAGTAAATGTTAAAAAAATAATAATAATAAATTAGCAATGACACCTCCTTAGAGATAATAATGTAGTATGTTGCATTCTTCACCAACAATCATTAGGTCGGAAATATTCTCTTTAACAACCGAACATCACCGGTTGATAACATATTCTATTAAGACGAAACTTTTCAGTTTTCATCGTAACATTCTCAGCATTTCGTTGCGATAAGTTAAACGACGACACATATGCCCATTTTCGCTACATATTTGGCCATTGAACTCTATCATTTCAGACACTCTGTCCCTCTCTCACCTGCTATCCCTACCTTCCACTACCAACCGGCGCACCGATTTCGATCCTCCACTAACATATATGGCTGCCCGATGGCGCTCTCTCTAAGAAAACCCATCAAAGCATCGACCTTGGTGAGTCAGTACCAACACTCTCAGCCCCATTCAACGGTAATAACCAACCTCAATGGCCACTTCACCGCCACCCAGCTACTCGCTCTCGATCAGGGACGAGGACAAGAAAGGCATCGCGGAGAGCAAGTGCGACTTCCTAATGGTAGCTCTATGCCCCTGTCTCGTATGCTTCATTCTCCTTCTCATTATAGTCTCTATTATTCTCATTGTCAAGTTCCACTTCTTTTGCCACACCCCACTTCACACTCTCATCTACAAGAAAAATTGCTAATTCCCAGCTCTAGAAATGTCAATCCTGGAATTGGGTCATTGCCCATTGTTAATTTGCGAGGAAAAATGATAGATTTGAGTCATAGGGGGTTTTGTCGCGTCACAAAAGAAAATCTGCTGAGTACTAACTCTAGGGTCATCAATGTTAGACTTCCAGTGTTGCCACCCGGAAAAGTGTTAGGTTTTGGTTATAGGGGGTTTGCTAGTGTGACAGGCGGTGGCATAGATTCTGATGCCGAAAATGAGAGTGGGGGTGATGATAATGGTGATGGTGATTGTACCGAAGGAGTTGGGACTGAGTCGGGTGTGGACCCGAATGAGGTCAATAGGGTATGCAAGGTGATCGATGAATTGTTTGCACTGGATAGGAACATGGAGACGGTTCTAGATGAATGTGGGATTGATTTGTCGCATGATTTGGTTGTGGATGTGTTGCAACGTTTCAAACACGCAAGAAAACCGGCATTTCGGTTTTTCTGTTGGGCGGGGCAGAAGCCGGGGTTTGCCCATGATTCGAGGACGTATAATGTGATGATGAATGTGTTAGGGAAGACGAGGCAGTTTGAGACCATGGTGTCAATGCTTGAAGAGATGGGTGAGAAAGGGCTTTTGACAATTGAAACGTTTATGATTGCAATTAAAGCTTTTGCTGTTGCAAAGGAAAGGAAGAAAGCTGTTGGAACTTTTGAGCTGATGAAGAAGTATAAATTTAAAGTGGGTGCCGATACAATTAATTGCTTGCTTGATACTCTTGGGAGGGCAAAGCTTGGTAAAGAAGCGCAGACACTTTTTGAGAAGTTGAAAGGTAGGTTTACACATAATTTGCAAACTTATACAGTACTGCTTAATGGTTGGTGCAGAGTAAGGAATTTGATGGAAGCAGGCAGGGTGTGGAATGAGATGATTGAAAAGGGATTTAAGCCTGATATAGTTGCACATAATATTATGCTTGAAGGGTTGTTGAGGTGTAAGAAGAGGTCTGACGCCATCAAGTTGTTTGAAGTCATGAAGGCCAAGGGTCCATCAGCCAATGTTAGGAGCTATACCATTTTGATTCGGGATTTATGCAAGCAAACAAAAATGGAAGAAGCAGTTGAATATTTCGATGAAATGATTGAATCTGGATGCCAGCCAGATGCTGCGGTTTACACATGTTTGATCACAGGGTTTGGGAACCAGAAGAATTTGGACATGGTATTTGGATTGCTGAAGGAGATGAAAGAAAAGAGTTGCCCTCCTGATGGACGCACATACAATGCATTGATTAAATTGATGACAAGTCGACGAATGCCAGATGATGCGGTGAGGGTATATAAGAAGATGATTGAGAGTGGCATTGAACCATCAATCCACACTTATAACATGATAATGAAATCCTACTTTCAAACAAGAAACTACGAAATGGGTCATGCAGTTTGGGATGAGATGATCCGGAAGGGGTGTTGCCCCGATGATAATTCCTATACTGTGTTCATTAGAGGGCTCATAAGTCAGGGAAGATCGGGAGATGCTTGTAAATATTTGGAGCAAATGATAGAGAAAGGAATGAAAGCACCTCAGCTTGATTACAACAGGTTTGCAGCTGATTTCTCTAGAGCTGGGAAACCAGACATACTTGAGGAGTTGGCTCAGAAGATGAAGTTTGCTGGTAAGTTTGAAGAGTCCAATGTCTTTGCGAGGTGGGCTGACATGATGAAGAAAAGGGTTAAGAGAAGAGATCCTATTAAAGCTAGTGAGCAGTACACCTAAGTTTCTTTACACCAAGTCACTTGCTCAGGGCCAATGATTCTGCTATCATTGGGGCAGTGTTGTATATTTTTGTTTGTTGTTACATTTTGTATTTGCAAGTGTTTCTATCAACCTGCTTCAATTTTCTTAATGACACCTCTTGGTTAATCCGGATCTCCTATTACGAATAAAATCTCCAAAATCTTATTCATTCATTTTGTCTACTTTCTTACCATATATTTTGTGATTTACAGAATCTATGGAACAAGGAAGGCACATTATTTGGTTCAGTCTTTTGAATTACATTTGGTTAACAGGTTCATAAAGATTGTGATACAATTAATATGTGGCCCACTTACCCAAGCAAATTTAGGCTGCTAGCTCACTTGATTGGGTAGGTGGATTCTGTAAAGATTTTATCGTACTTTTTGCTCGAATTGCTAGAAATCCAGACAATAAATTTGTTTGGATTTTGTCGAAAGAAATATGCAAAGTAATAAGTGCAATGTGGCCCTAGTCCTTTGAAACGTCATTAGGGGAAGGAACCACGTAGAAGAGGATTCCTGATTATTAAGCATGCAGGGATAATCATAAATAAAGTTAAAAGGTGATAAAATAAGAAGGAACAAGTATACTTTCAAATTGGATAAATGGAAATTTTTTTATCTCAATTTATTAAATTGATATTTATTTTTAAAACACGTGTATTTTAAAAAATACATATCAAAATCACATTTAATATTAATTATATTAAATATAAAAAAATGCAACAGCATCTATCTATCGATTTTCCTTGAAAAACATACGTTTCAAAGAGAAACGTTAATTTAATAGATTAGATTAAAAAAAAAAAAAAAACTCTGGCCAATCCCACACAGACTAACTTGCGGTCAACTCGCTTTCCAAATAGAAATTGCTTAAGGTGGATTTTCTCGACTTCAATAAAGTTCATAAATGCATTAGTTGGCCGTGGAGGCTGAAGAACTAGTAGAAAACATTAAGGCAATCATGTGCACATATTAATACAGTATCTTTTTGGATTACAAGAATCTTGATTACCATACTACCTGCCATTAAACAAAATTTTATTG
Organism: Betula pendula; assembly: GCA_900184695.1. Lineage (NCBI taxonomy): Eukaryota > Viridiplantae > Streptophyta > Magnoliopsida > Fagales > Betulaceae > Betula > Betula pendula. The sequence goes on along the minus strand of FXXK01000130.1, from coordinate 1,241,778 downwards.
TGTCATTAATATTTAAACAATTTCAATGTGCTGTAAAGTCGAGGAAATCCACCTCACAGTACTAAATCTAAATACCTATATTTTTCATTTAATAGTCAATTAATATGTATTAAAAATAAAGATGATACATGTTAATTCATGTTTTTTTGTGTCCATCTAAAATTGATATGACTTTTAAATTTATTATTGGATTTATCAAATTGATGTCATCATAGGATTAGGTCGTGCTATGGCTTAGTCAGATTTAAGGAAACGCATACGGTTCTCACCGTCTAGACCCCTCTTATGTAGCTCCCAGCAGAATGTGCTACTATAATTACGTTCATATAAAATAGTTACAGTTGGTCTTCCCTACCTGCCATTTCAATTAGGGAAAAAAAAAATACACATAATGAATATGTGAAATATTTAGATAATCTTAATTTGCACATTTAATTTTCTCTTAAGCAATGGTGGAATTTGGCTAGTTGCCCTAAGAGTGAACCTTGAAAAATTATTGGATTCATGGAAATTAAGTTGGACCGGACTACTGAACCTTATCATGAGTCTGTACACTTGAGTCAAAGGAAGCAGCGAATATAAAACTTTTTTTTGGATGAAATGAACATATATAACAAATGCAATGCTGACAAATTTATAATTTGCTAATTGAGGAGTTATCTTTTATATGAATTTAGAATGAATATAGTTTTTTTTTTTTTCCAAACTTGGTAGTAAGAAATGCCTCAAACCCAGTTTATTAAATTAACATAATTAAATACATACAGAAACCACGTGTTTTAAGAATAATTGTCAGTTTAATAAATCGGGTTGTACGAATAACTTCAGTTTAACGAGAAGCTTTGTCGGTCTAGAATCTTAGCTTTTTTGCGCGAAAACATAATTAACTTTTCGGAGCTTGTTATGTTTTAAGAATAATTGTCGATTTAATAGATCGGTTGTACGGATAAATCTAGTTTGAAGAAAAGCTTTGTCGGTTTAGACTCTTAGCTTTTTCGCGCGAAAAGATAATTAACTTTTTATAGCTTGTGATGCTTTAAATTTATAACAATAATATTAATTCAACCTATTCATTGTGTCTAAACAAACTCATAAAAGTGTGTGTATATCATTTAGTCACTACATATTCCTCAACATGATTCAAACTAGACACACATATACGAATTGCAACCTTAGAGTTTGCTACATGGAGGAGGAGCCCCTAAGAATTCACGTCAATCCAACCTTTATCTCCAACACGCTTTTGGCCTAAGGATCTGTTTGAGTTTGTGATTTGAAAACGTGATTTTTAAAAACACAATTAAACGTTTGGTATTTAAAATCACAGTTGAGCCTTTAAAATTGTTCGTTTTCAAAAAAACACCTTCTAACATGCGATTTGAAGACGTAAATTTTTTACATTTTCAAATCGCAATTTTTTTGAAAACGCAATCCCAAACAATTCAGTTTTTGCAATTTGACTTAAAATTGCATTTTTTTTTACGAAATTGCAATCTCAAACGCATCCTTAACCAGTGTCACAATAAGCGTATTTGTCGCTAAAAGTACCAAAATAGGTCGCACACTTTCAAAAGTTTCTACACGTTGCGCAAGAACGAACCATTGCCCTTCTATATATTGGAGACTATGAGAGAATAATTTCTTCTCACATGAGAAAGTGCAGTCCTTGTACACTCACATAGAAACTTGCTGATCTCTCTCCCTCTTCTCCATCATCCTTTTCCGGCGCCGCAGTCTTGCAGGTCCTCTCTCTCTCTCTCTCTCTCTCTCACGATTTTATGATAAATTAACGTCCATTTTTCTTTTTCCTTCTCTATTAATTTGGTTGATGATATACGTCAATTATGTACATGTTCATTATTCTTAGAAAATCTTAAGCAAGTAGAAGAAATAATGAGTATAAAAAATGAACATGCAAAGACATAAATGGAATAAGAACTTGCAGGTGATCAATTTTTTGAATTGCCACAAGTGATTCAGGGTAGAAGTTATCAGCAAATTAAAGTTTAATCCGGGACAACTTCTGAATCCTCTCACATAAATGAAGGATGTTCAATATAAGAATATGATATATGATCATTATTTTCAGTAATTTTTTTTTTGCTCTTCCTTTTCCCTTGCTTCCTAATAATTTTAAGGATCATGCCTATAAATAAAACTTTGCAAATCCTTATAGATCAACCGGATCTGATACTGTAGTAAAAAAAAAATGACAAAAAAAAGAAGACCCAAGGATGGCTGAACCGCTCCCAACACATGCATGAGAGTGATGGATGGCCAGACCACTTTTAAGTGTTTGGGGGTGGATCGACCACCCCAAAACTAATAAGGGTGGCCGAGCCACCCCGCACGTTTTTTAGGGTGGTTCGGCCATCCTCGTCAGATTCGAGGGTGGCCAAACTACCCCTAAACAGCGATTAGGGCCACAACGACCCCCAAGTGTATTTTAGGGTAGCTCAGCCAGTCCTAGGGGTTGTTCGAAAATCACTTTTTTTTTTTTTAAAAAAAAATTTTAGTTTTAGGTTTTTAGTTTTTATTATTATTTTCAGTTTTAGTTTTACTTTTCCCAATTATATAAAATTTAATTCACCTTCCCAAACATATATTCTCAATCTTATTTTCTATTATCTAATTCATCCAAACATAATTTCAATTTTTTTTTTGTATTCTCAATTTCAAAAACAATACATAAAAATCGCAAACCCAAATGAACAAAACGAATTTTTTTTTTCCTAATTGAATGGGGAAAAAAGGTTACACGAGAGAACAAAACGAATTAAATGAAGTAAACTTGAATTTCTTTCTTCCTACATCTTTATTATTGGGTTAAATCCTGTGTTAATTTTATATCTAAACACCATTTGTAATTCTCACTATAATATTCTTCATAAGGGGTTATTCAAGATTCACCTTATAGCTAGGAAGGCAGTGCAAGGGGCTACTCAATTAGGTCCCTCTATGTAAGAGAATTGTTCAAAGCTCAAACTTGAATGGAAAGATCATTTTGTAGGCTAAAATTTGAATTTGAAAACAGGAATGCAAAGTTCTCAGCATACCTAGCCTTTAATTTAAATCTATGTAGTCATGATATCGATCTAAATCGATCACTTCGAGATGATTAAACCTCTAATTAATTACTTTGAAAGGATTAACCTTCAATTTGTCTTAAGCAAAATTATGTTTCTTCTTCACTGAATTGCCATATGACAACTACATTGAATCTATAGAATAAAATAAGATTTATTTAGGTAAGAAAATCTAGGGTTTTGCTTAATTACTAGGAAATAGCCTATTAGGAAAATAAAATTTAAATATTTTGGATACAACTTACTAAGGAAATAAAAATCTAGGGTTCCTAACAAGTCAATATCTTAAAAAATCCAATTTATGGAGTGAAGGACACTTCAATGAATTAGAAAAAATACAACTAATTGAATCTCTTATCATTAGTGACACATTCCTTATCAATACATTTTAGAAATAATGATGCATCTAGAAATAATTATATGTAAAAACTCTGTTGATTGCGCATGCATTGCTTTTCCCCTTACATGTACATGTCTGTATTCCATGGACTCACACACATATTTAAAAGGAAGTCTAAGGCCAACTAAAAATAGTTTTACCGGCCTAAAGAGAAATGTAATTTTGTATTTTTTCAGCATATTCAATTGACGTGACATGCTCAATTCATTATTAAATCACTCTTAATTAATTAAAATAAAAAAATATATATATTAAATGGTAGATTAAGCATGTCACATCAGTTAATCAATATGCTGGAAGAATGCAAAATAGTATTTTTTATCTTAAAAGCCTATTATTATCAATTAATAGATAATTGTTATGGCAAAAAACATTAGGAATGATACATACTTGAGAAAATATAAGAATTAAACGATTTGGTAGCTCTTTAGGATGATTATCATTGATTCGATTAAGAGGACAATGGATCCAATAGATGGAAGGCTCAACAGTATGAAACTTTGAATATGTGCAATGTGTGGTGCATCGTAAGTCCTTCATGGAGGGACGAATGTGATGTGAAAAAAAAGGGTTTTTTTTTCAATTAATTAATTAATTAATTTTTACAAAAACTTGGGAGAAAAAACGAATTTTTATTGGTTTCTTGTCATTTTATTAATAGTATATATCGTCAAAAAACTTCAATCCAACCAGACCCTCAAGACTAAGACTAAGGTCGCGATTGATAGACAAGAATAGGTCCAAGAATAATTATTCTTGTTTGTGTTTGGTTTGTTTAATTTATTATTTATGAAAATAACCATATTCCATACAAATGACTATTGAAGAATAGACATTCAGCCCAAGAAGCAGATGATCGATAGCTATTCTCTAGGAATTGAATAGGCCTGGATTTTCCCCATATATATATATATATACACACTTATGTATAAAGAAATTTTCTTCATGGGTGACCAACTAAGCCTGGGTAGTTGCATGGCCACTCCAACCAAAAGCAAAGGGTGGCTGCGACCACCTACAATGGTTTTGGGATGGCTGCACAACGTTTGGAATTCCATGGCATTCGCCCTTGAAACCTTTGGTTATGGTGCATGGCTAACCATCTCACCATGGAGACTATTTCTTCTTCTTTGTCTTTTTTGTTTCTTAGAAAAAATAATTTTTAGGCTAAGGTATTTTAGGAAATTTGGACAAAATATGCTTCAATTTCAATTAAAAAAAAAAAATTGGCCACTCAGAAAACACTGTCACTGTCACGTCTAGCAAGATTTTTTTTGTTTTTAAAGTCAAACCCTAATTTTGTTTTTCTTGTGTATATAATCCAACGGTTCAGAAATAGTTTTAATAACTGATTAATTAACAAGCGGCAGGATTTAAGTTCCTCGAATACTCAAAAAAAGAACAAAGCAATTTTCTTAACCGAGTATGAGAGGGATTTCCTCCTCATACATTAATGCCTATTTTTTATTAAGGTACTAGTTTGTGTATTTTTTATGTTTTTTCTATGCGTACGTAGTTTCGACACAGAAATTAGAAAACACCGTCACGTCTGTTGAGACAATGTACGAAGATTGAGAGATTGGTCACTCTTTTAATTTGCTGTGCGTTATTACAGGTTCTCTCTCTCTCTCTCTCTCTCTCTCTCACTCTCTCTCTAGATCTGCGTTTGTTTAGTTCTGAATTTTCTTCATATTAATCATTAATGGTAGGCTACAGTTTCTTTTTTTTTTTTTTTTCTACATCGTGGAATACAAGAAAAGACTTAATATATATAAAGAGATCTACAAAGGAATTGTTTGTATACAATATTGCGAGAATAATTGAATTATAGAGTGGGAGACACAGAAAATTGAAGTCAACATTAAGTGAAAACAAAATAAGATTGATTGAATCGTAATAAAATCTTCTTTTTTTTTTTTTCGTTTTCTATGGGAAGTTTAACTTGAAGTACTGTTTGATTGAGGTTTTGAAAAGTGTTTTTTTATTTTAGTTTGAAATATAGTTTTAATGTGATATAAAAGTGATAAGTGTTTTTTTTTTTCTTTTTTTGAGTGCACATTGAAAAAGTGTTTTGTGTTTTAAATTATTTGTCAATGGCTTAAGAAAATTGTATTTTTAAACAAATAGTATTTTTAAAACAGTTACCAAATGAGGCTAGGGTTACCGTGACAACACAATGGGAATTAAACTTTGTTTTTGTAAAATTTTCTTCTTCTTTTTTTAATTTGTTTTCTGTTATCGAAATAAAATATTAAAAACAACTTAAAAACCAATTTTTGGGTAAAAAAAAAAATTCCTGACGTTCCCTTTAAACGATGTGCTAAAATTCCTACTAATTATTGAAAGGAAAAAAAGAAAAAAAAAAAGAAAAGAAAAGAAAAGAAAGACGTAATATTTTTGTGTAAAACCCTAAAGTTTCTCGTACGTAGTAGGTCAAACTCTTTTACTTAAAGCACAAGGAGAAAGTTTCCTTACAAGTCTTCCACATAAAAAGGAAATTTTTCTTTATCTATTACTTTAATTGCATCTCGTAAGAAAATTCATTATATCGTATGCATGACATGTATGCTAGGTGTCCATATTGTTTATTATTTTTATTAATAAAAGTTATGGTATACGGTGAATTATTTTACAAAATTTTACTTAAGATTATAGAATCAACAATAATTGTAAATTGATCTAATTGTAATTCATTTGATTTTAGATCAAATCAATTTATTTCTTGATGGAATAAATAATTAAAGCCTACAATTAATTGAGAATATTTGGCCTAATCTATAAATATAGAGCCTTCACTAAAGGCAATTAGACATAGATTAGAAAACACTTTAATTTTATTTTTCTGTTTAATTGTTGCTCTTATTGCGGAGCTGTTCTTGTCGAAGTTTTGCTGCATTATAAATTCAGTTTGAGCATAACAACTTAAGGTAATTCTAAAATTGCTTTTTGACGTGGTATCAAAGCCACCTTCATGCTATTTTGCTCAGCATTAAGTTTTGTTGTTGAGTTTCGACATACTTGAGTTATCACTATTAATATCTCATCGGTACATGTGTTTAATGCATAACATAATGAAACTTTTTATATTTTTCATTATGGGCTGTCATTTTATTAACTTTGCTCCTGCATAGTAAGGTGATTTCTATTAGCAAACACTTTTGAGGATGAAAAAAAAAAAAAAAAAAACCCACCATGAACCCATGCTTGGCTGAGAACCACCATCCGGTGGTGTTTGGAAGCTGGAACTCAGTGGGTGGCCGCATAGTTGGCCGCCGTCACAGAGGCCACCGGTGAACGCCGGTACAATATCGGTGACTAGGCATTTGGCTGTTCCGGTGAGTAGTTGGCCGTAACCCACCGTGCTCCTCCCTCCCATCGTCGGTGCTGTCCACAGACCCTACTAGCTGCAGCGGCGTCATTGCCGCGTAAGGAGAGGCCAGCGGCCTCTCCCCATTACTGTGATTGGCAGCCCTTGCGGGCCGCTTGTGACAGCAGCGATGGCCTCTCATGGGCCCCCTGGGTTTTGGGTGAACGGCGACCCACAAGGTCGTCGTGGGTTTAAGAACCATACAGAATTGGGTCAAACCATTTGGGCAATCGGGTAAGGTTTTTTAACCCAAGCCCGATCCAGCAAGTTTTTTTTTTTTTTTTTTAAAAAAGGATCCTGGGTCATTAAGTGGGCTGACCTAAATAGGCTAGCACAATAAAGTCCAACCCAATACAGTAGCCCATTATTCAAATGGGTGAACCAAATATTTATCTATCCAGCCATAAGCCCATAAGGTGGATCAGCCACCACTCCCCTTTGATACGAAAATAATTATGCATCATTCTCATACCAGTGGCAGCTTTGAATAGATCATTTATGAATTTTCTTTCTCTAAAAATATAGAAGAAATGAGTCTGTGCACCAAATCTGCAATAAAGGGGTTGAGCCATAACAGATGAGAAGCTATACTATTCAATTGCAATAGAATTTCTCATTATGGTGTTATTCATTAATATTTTAGGGTCAGATTTTATAAAGGTTGTTGAGGATAATTTAGTGAGTTCCAATAAAGCTTTAATCAGCACCCTAGTAGAAAAGCTTTCAAGCAAAACCTTTGATAGTTTTAGAAGTGTGCGTTAGTACATTATGGAAATGAAGGATATGATAGTTTAACTTAAGTCCATAAAGATTGAGATTTTGAGTCACTCTTGATCTATTTCATACTGGATTCTCTTTATTCTAAATATGATATTTTAAAAAAAAATCTTATGACACACATATGGATTATGGTTAATAAATAAATTTTCTAACCATGTGTGTTTAAGAAGATGAGAGACTAAAACATAAAAGAACCAGATAATGTTTATATGGTTGCTCATGTTAATGAAAAGACCTATAAATGTAATCATACTTAATGGTTAAAGCAAGAGGATAATGTGCCAATAAAGTGTAATGGCAATAAAAATGCTTGTTTCTTTTGCAATAATGAAAAATACGGGCATAAAAAGAAATATTGTATGAAGTATTAGAAATGACTTAAAATAAAGCTAATCTCAATTTTTTTTTTTAGTGTGTCATGAATCTCTTTTATTGACTCTTTTAAATACATTGTGGATTGATCTTGGTTTAACAATCCACGTAGTTAACACAATGCAAGTTTCTTAAAGTAAATAATGCGTCAGGAAATAAGATATGTTCACTATTGGAGGTAGTTGGGAGTTTTAGATTAATTCAGTTATGTTTTAAACCTCAATAATGTTTTATATATATTCTAGCATTTTCAAGAAAATTTAATTTCTTTTTTAGTTTGTTAAATCAAATTTCAATATTATTTTAAAATTTTTTATTTAGGGTGAAATATTAGTTGATGGTCTATTTTTCAAATTGATCTAGATCCCAACTTTAAAAAATGCAAAGGAAGTAGAATTAAGAAGATCCTTAGAATAAGGAGACTAACAATTCATAGTGATTATGTTGTATACCTTCAGGAGTTTGATTTTGATGTCGAACTTAAAGATGATTCAAAATTGTTTTCACAAGCTAGGAGTGGAGATAACTCTATATTATGGTTCAATGACATGAAGGAAAAGATGAAATCCATGGTATCTAGAATCTCGTTGACTTACCAAAGAGAGTTGTACCCATAGGCTACAAATATGTTTGCAAAACCTAAAGAGATGCTTCTAGGTAATGTTGAATGATATAGAGCTAGACTTATAATAAATGGTTTTATTCAAAATAAATGCATTAATTATCATAAAACATTCTCTCAAGTGTTTATGAATGATTCATTTAGGATAATAATGGTATGAGTGGGTCATTTTGATTAAGAGTTACATCAAACAAATGTGAAAACAACTTTCTTGAATAGGGATCTTGAAGATGAGGTTTACATTAGATAATTTAAAGGTTTTGATGATAATAGTTATAACGTTTGCAAATTAAGGAAATCTATTTATGGGATAAGACATGTCTCACGTCAATGGTAAACAAAAGTTTATAAAGTTATTACCTCATACGATTTTATTGAGAACCTTGTTAATTAGTGTATATACTTTAAGTTCAATGGAAATGAAGTAGTCTTTCTAGTCCTATATGTAGATATTATTCTGCAAGTAGTGATTTAGGTTTGCTAAATATAGTTACTCTTACAAAACTTTGAAATAAAGGATTTAGATTTGCTACATATAGTTACTATCATAAAGGCCAAGTAGGAGAATGTAAGAAAATTCTTTATATAGTATGACTTGTATGCCACATGTGCATATAGTTTATAATCTTTATTAATAAAGATTACGGTAATTTATTCCACAATATTTTAATTAAAATTATAAAATCAGCAATAATTGCAAATTGATTTGATTGTAGTTGATTTTATTTTATATCAAATCAATTTATTTATTGATGGGAGGGATACTTAAAGCCTACAATTAATTGAAGGTCCCTGACCTAGCTGTAAATACGGAGTCTGTGAATTCCACCACTAAGGGCAATCAATAAAATAGTAATTAATAGTTAGTAATCAATAAAATAGTTAGTAAATGAAATATTATGAAATTTTTACAGAAAAGAAGGTTGTCAACTGAGCTTCTATACTCTTCTTGCGATCTAATTATGAATGTCAATTATATTTAATCATGAACTGTCATGTTAGACTTATAACAAAAACTATATATAGTACCACTAATAGTGGTCGATAAATTACTATGATCTCTGTGCTATTTTTATTCAAGTTCAAAATAACTAGTTATTTTAGTCTTCTTCCTCTATAATTTTGAGCCTTCTTATAAATTTTATTCATACTTTTCGTTGCAGTATATCAATCGACAATTAGCTCTTGTGACCAGAACTAGAAGACCTGATCGATGAAGCGACTTAGTTCATCGCTAATGTTGCGTCCAGTTTATTTTTTCTCACTTTTGGTAATCCTTCAATACTTCCATACTTGTTTTGGCCATGATACGTAACATGTCTTTAAATATTGATGTGTTAGGATTTTTGGTTCAACTAATGACGAAAATTGTTTTTGTAATTTTAAGAGTGTTTTATTTTTGACTTGTTTGTTAATGTTTTTGTTTTGAGAAGAGAAAATAAAAGACAAGAAACAAAAATTTTAGGGGCAGCTTCATTAAAAATTGTCGCGCGCAACGCGCTGGGGGGGGGGGGGGGGGGTTTGGGGTTTAAGTGTTAAGTCTTTTTTTTAAAAAAAAAAAAAAAAATTGTCGGTTTCAAGAATAACATGATGAAAAATAAGTTTAAGTGTTTGCAATCTATAAAAAAACCCTTATGATAATCCTCTACGATCTAGACTATTCTTTCAATATTGTTTTATCAAAATTGTGATATATAATTCCACTCACTCACTGTAAAACTCTCAATGCAGGCATTAGCAGTACTACTGCTAAATACTACTTTATTGGTCCCATGCTTGTATTCTATGATCAATCGTGTTGAGCTCCACTTGAATTTGAACACACGTGACTTTCACTCCAAGTTACAATCTGAAATTGGCGAAAAAGTAAAGTTTTTACATCCAATAAATTCATCGGCAACAAATTTAGCAAGAGTTTTAGCTTCTTCTCTCAATGGATCAGCTAAACTCTCATTCTCCGAGATTGAGACTAGGGTTTGTATATATATGCTCCTCTCATGAAGATTAATTCTCGTTTAATTATTTGATTAATCTAATAAGAAATTAATAGCTAATAATTTATATTATAGGTGGCTCCGGCATTGTTTCAAGCATTATCTACAGTTACATACTTATCTCAAATTTCTTATATTGGGGTAGAAGGTCTATTTTTCTCATACTACACTGAAAGGAATCAAACTCTTGCGATGTACTCCAACTCTTCATTTTCTTCTGACCGGAGTGATCCGAGTGTAAGAAAGAACTACATCTCTTACATTCAATATGTGAATAATGAAACAGGGAAATTATACGGAAAAGCTATTGAATCCCCTCCTTCTAGTATGATTAATGCTAGCAGGTTTCAAGCAATCTTGAACAGTACACATGGCTATGCCTCCGTGGAAACTGGATGGAACAATGCTAGAGATCTTCTTTTCCTTAACTCGGCTAGAATCAATGGGGGAGGAGTTGTCTCTCTAGGGTTTTCGGTTGAAGCATTAACCGACATTTTTACAAGCATGGATCTTCAAGGTGGGAGCTTGTATTTGGCTACCAAAGATGGGAAAGTGCTAATAAATCAAGGGCTTCAAAACACTCATATGGTCCTTGACAACAATGTGGTTTCCTTTGAATTGATGAAACCAAATGGGGATCAAATAGGTCATGTTGGAAACGTTTCCTGCAGTAACATGAAAGATGGCACGCCAGGAGCTTCTATTTTAAATATTCAAGAGAAAGAATACATGTTTTCTTGTTTGCCACTTGACATAGTGGGAGTGCCATCGGTATGTTTTGATTATTCACATATATGCCTTTCATTCTTTTATTTTTTTTCTTCTTCACATTAAGTGTGTTTAGACTTTACAAGAAGAGTGTGAGACACACACATAATATATACAAATATTAAATAACGACATTTTTCTTTCATTTTATGGAAGAGTGATGTTAGGGGTATTATAAATTTTGCTATGTACGTATAAATTGTCTTCTAAACTGATATGACAGTCTATAATTGATGAAATGATTAAGCAAAATATCTAAAGTTAATATTTTAATTAGTTAGTGAATGACTTATTAATCACACATTTTTAATCATTTCACTAATTATAGATTGTCATGTCAATTTGTAAGGAAATTATAATAAGCTCTAACACCTGAAACATTTTCCTTCATGGAAAATCATAAGAAATAAGTGTTCTTTTTTAGTCTTTGCTAGGCAAGAATTAATATGTGTGTATATGTGTGTGTATACACACACACACACATATACACAC